>MNCI01024813.1:255813-373556 GCA_015680685.1 Gnetum montanum
AAGTGTTTACTCGTGTCATTTTACCTTGTTTAAATATTTGAGGTCTACACAAATCTGCTTTCTTTTCTTTTCTGCTTATTTCCATCGAATCTTGCTCTATTTCTAGTTTTCTTGTGGAACTTCTCTTTCTCTAGGGAAAATTAGGAGTAGATTTGTGGAGTTGTGCTCAAATGTTTTTGCAAAATTTTATTTGTTACAAGTAGGTATTATAAGGACCGCGTAGACTAGGCAGTTGAACAAAATAGAAAATTTTCAAGAACTCACAGTACTTGGCAAAGTTGGCTGAATCCCTTTAAAGTAAGTCATTTGTAGTTTACACATAACGCAATCATTACATTTCACACAACCGCACGCCGCAATAGCACACACACATACTCACATTAACTACTGAGTTTATTTGAAGGTATCTGGGCCTTGGTGTTGCCAGAGACTAGCAGGCACCTAAATCCTGTTCGAGGACACTCGTTGGTGGTCGCGTGCCAAACGATCGCCAACACATACCTCAACATCCCATACACAATGTCATAGCTGGACCTCGACATCATGTATGCAATGTCATGGCCAACACAAAAACATTTTCATCACTAGTCAAATAAAATCTTGTACTTTTTCATTTACAAAGCATTTTGGTAGTGTAACAAGATTTTATTTTATAAAATTACTTATTGAGCTTAGAGGGTTCAGACAATTTGTTATACTTAGATTGAATTGGAATAACTTTATTGTGAAGTGTTTCATCATGTTCAATTTATCTTGCCTAAAAGTTTGAGATTCACACAAATCTTCTTTCTTTTCTTTTCTCTTTCTAAATCCTTTAAATTTTTCTCTATTTCTATTTTTTTGTGCAACTTTCTCTATGGAGAAAATTATGAGTAGATTGGCAAAATTGTGCTTCAGAATTTTTGTGAAATTTTATCTATTTCAAGTAGGAACTATATAAACTAAGTGACTTGACAAAATGAAAATATTTAATGACTCATAGTATTCAACAAGGTTAGTTGAATTTTTATTATAGCTAGTTATAATTTCATACACAAACCCCACCATTTCAACATTCACAATAGCAAACACACATTCACACTTAGTCTCTCTATAATTACTAATTTTATTTGGAGGTGTTTGGGCCTTGGTGTTGCTAGAGACTAATAAGCACCTAAATCCTATTTGAAGGAACACCTTCATTTCTTGTGACCCTAGTCATAAGACTAAAGGCCAAACATTGATAGTCCCAAAGAGTTTCCCATACTTAGAAGTTATAAGTCCTGACAGATAGAGTGCATAGTTTTCTCAACAATTTTATTGTGAAGATTATGAAGAAGAATGACTTCTTCCCTACCATAGCCGTCATTTATCCTAGAAAGTATGATGATCCTTTGATGGTAACTAAAGAAATTACATTGATGGAAAAATATCTAGAAAAAGAGATCACCGATACATTCTATGAGTCCTTAAATAGGGTTGAATCCTTCATTGAACTCACCCATAGACAATATACATGTTGAGATTTTGCTGGTGAGGTTATAGCCCACTCAAAACTAGAATTCTATGGGGATTTTCTCCCTAACTCTTGAATGAAGTACTATCACCCTAACAATATCTACAACACAAAATGTGATAACAAAATTAAAAAGGAAAGTATTTAAAACCTAATAAGTAGTTTAAATTTACCTTTGGTTCTTTTTCCTTTTGTTTACCACTAGTTTCCTACCCACTTGATCCTTTTCTAGTGCATTAATTTTAATTAAAATTTGAGATATTATATGTAAACATGTATGTAGGTATATCTCAACAAAAATAAAACTATATATAATTAATCTCAAAACTTGGTTTCATTACCTATACCTCATCCCTCATTGGACTTGCTTCCCAAGAATCTCCTCTTCATTTGGTCTATAGCCCAAATTTTACTAGTACATGAAGACCATGAAAAAATAATTAATAAATAAAAAACATATATAAATATAAAGAAAAATTTTATACCTTATCAATTCCTTCTAGTTTTAGCCTATGTGAGAGTTTCTTGACCTTTCTTAGAATCTTCAATTTCAGCTCTCACAACTCTCTCTTTCTCAAGGAATTCAAGGTATAAACTAGGATTTAAATTATTAAAGTTATTATTTGAAATATCATAACTCAATATTAGAGGCATTATTAAGCATACACAACATATGGTATAATGTCTCCTTAGATTTTTATTAGTTGTAGTCACAATTTCCATGGTAAGGTGTACATATGTTGAACATGAGGGGACCAATCATACATCCTACTATTTTTAGCATCTTGGAGAAGGTAGATTGAATAAGCATTAATATGAGAAGCATGGGGATTCCATAAAACCTTATTTTATATGAACATACATAATTGAAACTCTATCTTGTCAATAAAATCAACTTCAAAATTTTTTTTCTACGAATCATAAAAGTATTAACATAATTAAACATTTTCCTCCTACAAAAATCCTTAAATTGAGTAGATTTCATGTTATATTTGAGAGGATCTACCCTAGTATGGAAATCTGAGGGCCTTCAATTGTAATCATGATTCTTTCAAAATCATTTTTCAATGAGTACATTTCTAGAGATGGTAAATGTTGTACCATTTAATTATTAAATATTTTCCATAAACATGTTTAGAGATGGGAAAAACCAATACTTGTAACAACATAGAAGTTTTAAGATATTCAAAATCCTCAATTTCTAGTAGACTACGAACCAAATTAGTGGTTTCAACTATATTATTTTAATATAAAATAATGAAAATAGAAGTCGCACTATCTATGGTTATGAGGAAAGTTTGATTGGAATGTCTGGGAGGAGCCATGTTGGAAATTCTACTATTCTAAATAGTCTTTGCAAATCTACTATGCAAAAGGATGATTCAATGATGATTCCCTAAAATATCTCTTTTCCCATGAATTTATAGAAACAATATATAATTCTAATAGTAGTTGAAAGGCTGGGTTGTCTAGAGAAAAGAGCAGTTGAAGTTTAGTTAACAAAGAAATGAATTTATTAATTAATTTTTTACTAATGATTACCTTTTCTATTTTTATGATTTATAGTATTGGTAAACTAGAGATATCATGAGTCTAACATCTAATTCTCTCTCAAATAATTCCAACAATATCAAATTCATCGAAATCTGATGCATAGTTTGTAAGATATCACATTTCTTGTTAAATGTGGCATTAATTCAAATTTTAAAAAATTAATTTTAGAAAATTTAAAGTTAAATGAATTTTTAGTATTTTTCATTGGTAAAATTAGGAATGGAAATGGAACCTCTAGCCTTCCAACTTTCAACTCTAATTGTGAACCATCAATGTGCTAAGCACTAGAGCAAGCCCTTTCAGTAACTCTTAGGTAATGTGTGTGTGTGCATGCACACATTATTAAAAAATATATAAATATAATTAAAAATATTTTACCCTACCCTAGGATTAGGGTACTGTGATAACTACTGAATGTCATGCCAGCCAACCACACCACTATGAAATTAAGCCATAGAGCCTAGTTACATTACATCACATTTGATAGGTCCATTAACTGCAATGACCAATCACACTCTATCATGTCTAGTGAGACTGTGTTGCCATGTAGCATCACACACACACACACACACGCACACACACACACACACACAAATTACCCTTCTAAAACCAATTAACCACCCTTAGAACCCATAAAAAGAACCGTGAAGGCTAATGAACAATCACCCTACCTTATCTCTTTAGCCTATTATGTCTTAAAATTTCAAAGTGCATTCGAGAATGATGGATTCCTAAGTCAATGATTGTATGAATTCTTGAAGAGCTAGCAAAAATTTGGAGGCTAGAATAATTTCATTATAGGAATGTTACCTCATCTATGACTAACCTATGAGTCGTATCCATGGAGAAATGATTGAAAGCCAAAGAAGTCATCAAGACAACAATTAATTAAATTCAATTATAAAAAAATGCTATAGTATGACTGTCACTAAGCTAAATCACAAATTCTCTTCCTAACTTCTAGCTCAAGTTAAAGAATGGAATTTAATGATTAAATTAACTTTGAAGTCATTAAATGCAAAATGTGATTTATGAGGAGCATAAGAGAGATATAACCCAACCTATGATTGTACCTTACAAAATTCACAATGCCACAATCTCAACAGTCTACCAGTGGACTTGAATGATTTGTAGTTGCCATAATGTTCAACTAGCCCCCTTTGATAAATTTTTGGATAATATGGAATTGCTTCAAATTGATGTGATTTTTCTTGGGTAATAATTGTCTTCCTTTCTATGAGTAAGGAGGTTTCTTTTATACTTCAAGGACTCATGCTTAATTTGAGAAAAATGGTTATATGATCATATCAATTGATATTGTGGGAATCAATTTACATATAGAAGAAATTTTTTCTTATCAATTTGCATAGTGGCCATGATGTCTTTCTACTTCTTAACTTATTAGTTCATATCACAATTGCAGTTGGAATTAATATCTCCATTCTATTGAACATTTTGAATCACCTTGGATCCAATGATATTGATTTCTACTGCAATCACTGTAGGTATCAATAAGATTTAGGTTAATGTGAGTTTATTATTGCAAGGAAAAGTGATGCCTCCACCATCAAAATCTATCAAAATTTTCTATTTAAATCAATATCGTATTAATACTAATTGTCATCTGTATATCCTACAAAACATAGTTTCAAAAAATATCATTAACATATATTGTGTACTATCATAGGAATCGATGTTCTTCAATATAGTCACATAACAAAAAAATAAAAATTTAAATAAATTATCATAAAAAATAAAGGCCAATTAAGGATTCATCATAGAATTCTAATAGCCTTTAGTAGTGCCTGATCAAGAAAGATGGAAAAATACATCTAATTCTTGAAATATATAAAGAACCATACCATCTTGATAGTAAGCAGAAAACCACAAAAGCAGTAACTCATTGTCATGGTTCCAACAATACTAATATGCACTAAGCAATATTAGGCATAAGCATGGTGATAATATTATGAAACCACAAGCCTATAATCCACTTATATCACCAAAAATAGTGGACAAAAATAAAATAAAACATTTTATTCATCATTTGATTATCTAAAATAATAGTCATAATATAGAGAAACTTAATACCACAATTACCAAAATTTAATGTTTTCCAATTATCACACTATCAAGTCCATAACGAGAAAGATTACACATACATCATATGAATCAAAATCAAAACATGTCCAAACTCAACCTTTAAACAATAAAATGGCCCAACTAGCCTTAACACAACTAAATAACATAAAGAATAAAATCGTAGATACTTCCTCAAATTTAATGGCTCTTCTCCCTCATCATCATCATGGATGTATGGATGGACATTTTTTCCACTATCTACCACTCTTTTGTCTAGTGCTATTAGGGTAGAACTTACCTTCTCTAGGAGGGACAAGAGATTGGACCTCCTATACCTGGATTCTCATTTCCTCTCAAAGTTCCCATACCTCATTGGCCTATGGTTCAAACATGAATCATGGATCATTGGATTCCTTAATGAAAGGGTTGACCCTGGTGTAAATTTTTAGGAACCTCATGAATTTTTCCTTCTTTAGGATGGTGAGTGATGAATCATGAATTCTTGGCTATGATATCGCGTACACGATATCATGTACGCGATATCATGGCCTAGACGTGATATCACAACCTATCTCCTCATCTATAAATAAGAGGTAGGCAGATATGGTAGGCAAATTTGGAAACTTTTAAGTTTAAGTTTAGTAGTTTTGTAGAGACTTTTATGTAGTTTTCCTCTCAACCCTCTTCTCCCAGTGCATGCCCGTAGTGTGGTGATTGCAATTGTATGACATCCTTATTCAAGTGTGACGTACTTGGACACGCACATGACCAGCAATAAAGATTGAGATTACTTCATCATTGCAACATCCACTTAGCTTAATTATTTATTTAATTGTTATTTACTACTTTCTTAGTTAATGAACCCTTATCTCCTAGTAATGCAGAATGCGTATGACTTAATCACGAGCATTTAAGTGTGACTACTTGGTAGCCTAGTAGCGTACTGAGGCCATACGCTTGGTAATCCTAGTGGTAGTCATGCACGAGGTCCAAGATGTGTATGGATGATTAAGGAATGGATGCTCATCACACTTAGGCTAGTTTAGATTCTCTCTCACACACTCTCTCTCCTAGTTTAGTTGATATTATTTCCCATCATTCCCAGGAGTAGCATTAATGTAGGAACACATCATACACCTCACTCTAGACTAAACCATATGTGACAAAGCTAATACTAGTCTAGGTGGGAAGACAGCGAATTTTTATCTATGAGTAACTATTTGGATACCACAACTAGTCCGTCTACTGAGTTCGATTGGATTATGCATGAAACACTCATATTCGTATGGTTGAGCGTAGGGGTACCTTGCCACTCATCAGTGAGATTAATTTTTATGCTAGTTTGTGGCTATGGCACCCAGAGATTTCTTAAAATTAATGAAATTAGAAAATAATAGTACATTTTAAGTGCATCATCATTATAATGATATACAATGTACTTGATAAGCATGTAAATTTGGCCTCCTTATCATATTTTAGCACCTTCATCACTCAAAATGTTGTGTAGAGAACATAGATAGTATGGGTGGATGGTAGGACATTCGTCATGATCATCCTTCCCATCACCCTATGTTCAAGGTGTTGGTTAATGAAGTAAACTCCCTTGGCTTGAACATTGTTATTGTTAAACTAACCTATGATTTGACGGAAGAGTTTGTATTTCTCTTTCATACTAGCCTTTAACTTGAAAATTTCCTCTCTACTCATGCATAGGCCAAACCATTCTTGGAGATGAGTTGCCATAATCTTCACCCTAGCCTTCTTTGCTGATGAAACCAAGTACCATTCCAAAGACTCTATCTTAGTAAGCTGGGGTTTCAAGTTCCTATAAAGTTCTAGGATCTCCTCTTGGTAATACCACCTAATTGAAGGTTTGATAAACACCTCACAATACAACACCTTAATTTGTGTATGGATGGCTACATCCATATGATCAAACCACTCTATATAATCTGCTTCAGTGTGGTATGGGGCAATCTTCAACCTCTCATTCTTAGACACCTACACAAGAATGAGAAGACTAAGCATATGAAAATTATCGATGATTTCTTCAAAGAATACCATAGTTATCTTGTCCTAATCATGTGGGAAAAATGTTTCACGGTAAGGAAAAGATCATCCTCTCTCCAAAAATGACAAGGTTTGACCTAAATTTGATGGGGGTAAGGCTCACCTAATGTTTTAAAAATGCTAAGCTTGCATGGATGTGGTCCCTTTTACCAAGATGGAAGTTTATCATATCAAAATTATGGCGATAGTGACTAGAACTAAACCTTGATATGCGTTACAAGTTTTGTGAGAAGTCTTTGGATAATTTTTAGATTGTCAAGTAGTGGATTTTGTCTATTAGTGTCATCACCTTACGTTAAGGTTATATTGTTTTTACTTTTTTATCATATTGATCTCTATCACAAAATCAAAGAATTTTAAAAATAAAAGGGTTAATTTATACTTTGATAGGCCGTAATTATCTATTCAATTTTTCTATGCAAATAATCATATTGATTCTCATCATAGGATTGATTTAAAATGATATCATTATATCATGTATATCGAACTTTACTGCACCCATGTTGTTTAGACATGAGAGTTTCAGGAAAATTTTTATAGCATTGAACTTCATTAATTGAGCTAATATAGATTAATATCATTGTATAACTAAATCTTGAACAACATCATGGTCACATTATTTAAATGTGCAATTCCCAAGAAAATTTTTATAGTATTGAACTTAATTGATCAAGTTGATGCAAATCAATATCATTGTATAGTTTCCAGTTGAACTTTATAGATTAAATCGATATCATAGTTAATAATAACTAAAGGTAAATTATTTTATTAAATTGATTGGAATTAGAAAACTAATATACTTTAATATTTGATGCCTTGAGACATTGAAGTATCAATGTTCATCAAAATTCTAGAATCCTAAAGGTTTCTTAATTTCCCTTATGTATATAAACATCCATTTCGTGATGTCTCTTGATTATGCACACTTTCTTATTATAGATCTTAGCATCTCACGATGTATATCAATATATTTTTTAAAAAGAATTATTAAAAATATAAATTTATTAATCAATTTTATTAATATTCTTTTAATCCCCTCACCAATATACTTTATCATAAAACATTATTCATTTGGATTCTGGAATGTTGGCTAAAAATTCACATACAAATCCGTTAGGAAGGTCCACCTAGGATTACTTGGACTATACTTCTCCTCACCAACTTTGCTTCATTTATTGGAAGAATGGCTTACAATATCAACATTTCTACCTTTCCTATTTTTTAAGGATCTATGATGCATTTCTTTTAACAAACTCATTCCCTAACTTCATCTTGGATTAGCTTCTATGTTACTTGTACCTTACTATCTCATCCTTGTATTGAAGTACTAACCTCTCCTCCCACATAATTAATCTAGGTTATGTCCCTAACCTAGGTTAATTTGATTAGGTATGGATTAAAGCCTAACTAATAGAGTAGACCAAGAGTAATTATGTCATGGATTTTCTCTCCACTGTTAATGACACAGAAGTAAGCTCTAAACTTTCAACGGTTAGTATTTGCAATGCTCTAGTCATCATAGGAATCTCAACCACTAACTCCTATGAAAGGCATGTTGGAAAATCATATGAAGGATCAAAAAGTTTCAATTACCTATGAAAATTATAGTTGGTAATCTTAGATTTTGATAGTAATGATGAAGTGATATAGTGGAAAGTTTGGAGGTTATGTATGAATTCTAATAGTAAAACTAAAAAATACTTAGTATATTAGGTAAAGAAAAGAAGAAACATTATTCCTTGTAGGTATGAAGTTTCACAAGCTAAGAGGTTACATAAACAAAGTAAGAAAAATTATTATAAATAAGGTTATCCATTATTCTACTTACTCAAGTTAGTCAATTCTTTCCTTGAAAGTGTTATATCCTAGATATCTAAAGTAGTGGCATCCATATTTTATTTTGTTTTGATGGCTACCATGCCATCCATAATCACTTTTCTCATAGAATAGGGGTTTTGGGAGATTCTTAATATAAATGTAAGTGTTTAGCATCATTCCAATTATAAAGTTCTTGTGGTAGTATGGCTCTTCTCATTATTGAAGGTTCTCGTGGGATTCACTTTTTCTCAAGATATAGAATTAGGCCTACTTCCACCATAATGTCCTTGTGGAAACCTTTTTTATTCTTTTTAATTCAATGAGTTGCTCATATGGATGCTAGTATTATTTTATGAAATGTCGTTACCACCTTAGATGTAAGACCCAATATAACACATCCTTTTCTCCACATTGAATATTCAAGAAAGTAACCAATATAAACCTTAAAGTTATAAATATTGACCTATACTTAGTTATTTTACCTCTTAAACTTATGAAACTTTAAACCTAAGGAACATTAACTCTAAGGAAAAATAGAATATATTATGCCAATTGAGAGTGGTTTATTTGTATTTAATTAATATTTATGTTTATTATTCTAAGGCTCATCTTTAGATCAACTTTGGATTTCAACCTTGCTATTTCAAGCTAAGGGGATTTGTCCTTCAACCTTACATTCTAGACATGATGGTACTAAAGTCTTTATAATCCCAACAATCAATAAGATTTTCTACTTCAATCTAAATTTTTTGAGGTAAGAGTTGTAGAATTTTGATTATATTTTAATTATTTTTACATTATTAAATAACGTAATTAGCTATCTAAATTAAAATTACTCTTTATGATTTTGGCCTCTAATTGACGATTCTCATCCTTTGGTTCTTCTATAGGATAGTTAGGATCATTTAATTTAACTAACTCATCCTCCCCAAGCTCTTCAATCGAATGCTAATGATAATGCATAAGTATTTGGCTATTTACTAGGAGTAAGTTACATAGGTATTCAATGGATGTAGTTAGGACTCTATCATTGTCACAGGGTTATAATACTAGATATGAACCTTTCTATCAAGTTGTTAACTTCCTTGGAAATTAATGTAATCTCATGTTATATAGAAATATTGTCTTTCTTTTTGAAAATTTCTTATTTAGTATGTTCTTATTATGAATATACTTCATTTTCTTCTTAATTATTCCTTGTTTATCAAGTGCATGAATGCATAATTCATCAGGTTCATGTAGTTGGATCATCCTAAAGTCTTGATTGAGTTCTTCATCAAAACTTAATTGATGTGCTAATCTTAGAGATTTGTACTTGATTTCAACAAGCAATAAGAATTATTTACAATAAACTACATTAAACAAGAAATAGCCTTAAGTACTTCTATAGGCCTAAAGTGCATCTTGAATTTTCTTGACTAGTCTTTCTTTTTAGAACAAATATTTTTAGTTCAAATTCTTAGGAAGATTTTATTAGCATTTTCAACTTGACCATTTGTTTGAGGATAGTAGGAAATTGCTATCTTATATTGTATTCCACAAGACTTAATAAAATTTTCTATTATCTTATTTACAAAATAAGTCACCTAATTACTAATGAGTGAATGTGGAGTCTGAAATTGTATTAATATATGTTCTCTTAGAAAAGCTACAACTACTTTACTTCGGTTTTTGGGGTAGGTTTAGCTTCTACCCATTTAGTAGTAGAGTCTATACATACTAGGATATACTAGCATTTTTTGAAAGGTGAAAATAGTCCCAACAAGTCTATATCCTACACATCAAAAGGTTCTGTTATTAGAATGGGATTAAGTGGAATCTCTTGTCTTTTTGTCATTGCCCCTAAATGTTGAAACCTATCACATCCTTGTACATATATATAAGCATCTTTGAAGATAGTGGGCCAATAAAATCCACTTTGTAATATTTTTATGGTTGTTCTACAGCTATCAAATTATCCTCCTCCAAGGTCATCATGATACATTTAGAGGATTTCTTGTGGTTCCTGTTCCACAACACATCTTCTTGTCAGTTCATCCTTACATATGTGATAGAGGTAAGGTTCATTCCAAATGTACCTTTATAATCCTTTTAGAAAATACTTCTTTTCTTCTTGACTTCATTAAGTTGGTGTTTTCATTGTGGTTAAATATTTTTCTATATCAGTAAACCATAGCTCCATTTTTTACTAAAAAGAGTTGTTGATCAGGGAAGTTTTCACTAAATGACCCTCTTATCCTATTTTGTTATAAAGTTTCAAGTCTAGAAAGGTTATCTACCATCACAATGTCTCTACCATTTTTATCTAGGATTTCATAATCCTAGCATTCTCTATCCTTTTTTTTATAGGAATTTTATGGCTAAATGATCAGTGTATACCCTGGTTTTATATTCTATTAAATAATGTCTAAACTTATCTAGAGCATAAAAAAATGCTAAAAGATCTTTTTGTGTAGTTGTGTAGTTCACTTAGGCATGATCCAAACTTTGGGAAACATAGTAAATTACCCTCAACTTATTTTCTATGGATTAATCCAAAACTACTTCAACAACTATGTCGGTAGAATCACACATTAAGTCAAAATGGAAATCCCAATTAGGTGAATTAAGAACTAGAGGGGTATTCACTTTTTCCTTAAGCTTTGAAAAATATTCTTAATAGTCATGAGTTCATATGAAAGGAACATCGTTTTCCAAAATTTTATCGAGAGATTTGGAAATCTTGGAGAAATCCTTAACAAATTTTCTATAGCATCTAGCATGACCTTAGAGGAACCTAAGTGTTCTTAAATTAGTGGGGGTTGGAAGTATAGAAATTACCTTAACCTTTTTCCCATCCATTCTAATCCCTTCCTTAGAGATTACATGTCCCAAAACTACATTATTCATTACCATTAAATGACTCTTTTTCCAACTTAATTTTAAACTGTTCTCTATAGAATTGTCCAAGAAATATTCTAATTGATCTAATGCTTGTTCATAAGTATCCCCATATAATAAAAAGTCACCTATAAATACTTCCATGCATTACTTCAACATATCAGAAAATATAAATATCATTGCTTTTTGGAAGGTATCAAGTGCATTACAAAGACCAAAAGGCATTCTTCTATAGGAAAAGGTACCATATGGGCAAGTAAAAGTTGTTTCATGCTAATCTTTTGGAGTGATGGCCACTTGGTTGTAACCACTAAACCCATCTAAAATGAAATAATATTCATGCCCTTCCAACCTTTCTAAAATTTAGTCTATATAAGATAGAGGAAAATTGTTCTTTTTGGTACTTTAATTAAGTTTCCTATAATCCATAAAAATTCAACCTTTCCCTTCCTTTTTAGGCATCACAATGATGGGACTCACCCATTCACTATCAGCTATTAGGTAAATAATTTCCTCTTTTCAAAGTTTAAAAATATCATCTTTAGCAATTTTTTTAATTGTTGGATTGATTCTCCTAGGAGGAATTATAATGGGTTTAACATTTTCATCTAAGTATATACCATGTTAACATATGTTAAGCGAAATTCCATGGTAGAGATCCTCATAACTCCATGAAAATGCCTTGGATTTTCTTTTCAATATCCTCATTAATTTATTCACTTAATCAATGGATAACTAAGAGTTTATTATTAATGGTTTATTCTCATTAAGGAAAAAAATACTTAAGGGTATTAGGTTGTTTTTTAAGTTTGAGAGAGTTTCTAATTGGTGGTTCAATATTATCCCCAATAATTCTTGATCCCAAGTTCAAAATTTGATCCAATAAATTCTATTTTTTTGTAGTGAAAGAATCTAAGGGTTCCTCCTTAAAATTATTAAGTGCTAAAGTTCCTCTATCATCAACCATGACATAAGTTGACATTTAATGGAGCATTCTAGATTCTTTAATATCTTAGTTTATTCTGTCCTCCTTTTCTTTATCAAAAATGTTAAGTGTAAAAGTGATATTGACAAAGGTTAATTGAAGTTTTCCTAATCTACCATTTATTATAGCATTAGTTGTTGCTAACAAAGGTCTTCCTAGAATAATGGGGAAAAAATTGGATTTTTAACTTCCAATAAAAAATATATATTGGGTATTTTTCTTTTCCTACTTCCACTATTAAATTTTCAGCTACTTCTATAAGTTTAATGGTTGAGCCATCGACGAAGGAAATTGACATATTTACTTTCCGAATGTTTGCCAAGTCTAATACCTCAATCACTGCACATGACATAATGCTAATACTAGCACCTAAATCTAATAGAACATTTTTAATACCTTTTCCATTCATTTTTATAGGATTGGTTAGGAGTCCTTGGTATTTTGGAATCTCATAACTTTGTATAAGTTGAGATAAATTATCAATTAAGTATACTTGCATGGTAATCTTTTCCTTGTTTTCTCTTTTGTACATAAATTCCTTAAATATTTGACATATAGTGAAGTATCTTTTACATCCTTCTCAAGTGAAATATGCAAGTACAATTCCTTAAACATTTTTTCAATGTGTACCTTAGTGAGAAACTATTTTTGTAATCTTTTAGGATAAGATGATCAATTTAATTTCCTACCTAGTAAGGATGATGGAGATGTTGAAGGTTGTGTTTTTAACTCTTCATCCAGCATTTTGTGTGATCAATCTTCCTTGTGTACCTCTTCAAATTGGTCTCTAAAGATAATCTTTTTATTAGGCTTGTGTCCTATATTCTTCCCACTTATTATAGTGATAGAATTTAATTATTTTTTGCCCTTTCTTTGATTTATGGGGTTGGATTCAGGTTGGGAAGGTAAGTCACGTTTAGTTAGGTCTTGAAATCATCTTTTGGTTTCATCTAAAAATTACCTATTTTCTTCAATGAAGGCAATTAGACTTTGGGTTGAGTGATCTAATTTCTCATTAATTAGGTTTGCAAAGAGGGAAAGAATTATTCACTAATCTAATGATACACTTAGGCATACTTCTTTAGCTTCATGGTTCGAGATCATGAAAGATAAGATGCTAATAAAAACTCAATTAGAGGAGCTTCCGCCACCACCACCCACTTAGGAAAGAATACTAAAGGCCCGCATAACCACTGAGCATCTGTAGAAAATACAAGAATAGCTTTGGAGTGAAAAAGAGCAACAAGTAGAAACAAGTGTGGTAGATCCATCTGTGTACCAGCTAGTGATGAATCACCTTAATGAGGTGGCCTAAACAATTAGGTAGATGGAGAGGGATGGTCCCATTTTCTCTACCCAACAAATGCAGATACATTCAAGGTTGGATCCTAATGCTTGAGAGGTTAATATGTCTCTAGTAACACACCATCTATTCCCAAAAATCTTTGTAATGTTGCGAATTTCTTGTTGCAGGTGGAGGAAGGTGAAGAGGCAACTATCTTGGTGATGCAACACCAAGGGTAGGAGATAGCAGAAAAAGTGGTTTTTGACCATGTAGTAGAAGTAGTGAATGCACTTGTGATGTCTGTACTAGACATATCTACACTTCAAGACATGTAGATGTTTGTAGGCATGGTCAGTAGGAAATTGAACACAGGCCAACATGAAATGTTGTTGGAACGACTGGTAGGAACTTGGTCTAGACATCTTTGATTTTCTAGAGAGAATCACCACAACCCAGTCATAGCTACTAAATGCAAGGGGTAGATCTATTATTTTGGAGGGGAAACTAGAAGTAGCCCAAGAGCAAAATCAACACTTGGCTATGGAGGTTACCGAACCTTATGCCTAACTTTCAAATCAAGAAATCCTTAGCCTAGCAATGACAAGGGATGAAGCTATCAAACAACTTCAAGAACAATTTCAAAAGGTTGAGGAGGAGGTTGTGATGATCATATTTAAATAGTCCATAGCAGAAGCTGAAATGTACTCAATCCAAAAGGACTTGAACTAGATGCACCAGGAAAATGAAATATTAACTACATAGAATTATCACCTCTGGAATGTTAATGCTTAGAAAGATCAAATGCAAGAATTCATTCATCAACAATAGGAGCAACTTGCCATGGTAAACACTGAATTGAGGAAATTGTCCATGGAAAATCATAATTTGTCAATGAAGGAGGTACACACCTTATGTCAGAAGTCTACCATTAAGATTGCTGCTTAGAAGATTAAGGCTCTCAAATTTGAGAAAGTAAAAAAGCACTATAGAGACTAGGTTGACTTTCAGAAGGAAGTGAATGAAAAACAAATCTAGATGGCAAAGGTGAAAATGAATGAAGCTCTCTAGCAACTCCAACAAGGAAGAGAAATATGGTAGCCCATCCTTGATGGGATCAATGCCTACAATAAAGTGGAGATTCGCTTAAAAGAGTTGCAAATTGAGGAGATGAAAGAATACATGGAGTTGGCCAATCTCCGATATGCAAACTTGGAAATGCTAAATATGAAACGGCCATGGTCCGAATTGGAACAATAAGTGACTAGCTTGTGTATGTTATATGAGGCAGAGTTCAAGCACCACAAAGACACCAAGCAGAAGCTTGAGACTGCAAACCTTGAACTTGAAGTTCTTAGACGACAATTAATAGATCAATGATGTATTGCTAAGAACCTAGCTAGATGGATGAATGACTACTAGGATAAAGAACATAGTCAGGGCATTCAACATTGAATGCAAATAGTTCACTACCTAGTTCATCAATGTAAAGGAATTGTTTCCAATAATTCCGTGTCCTTGGGATGTGCCCATTCTGACCCACATTGGGAAAGTTGCATGGACGGTGCATGATCCTAGGAGTAAGGAGGAGAAAATGGAAGCACTACTAGATGCTTTCCACCTTCTACTTGAAGTTGAAACAGTAGTAGGATAGCCATAGCCACCTCAATCCCTACATGTGTGTGATGTCAGTGAAGGTCCCTCTGAGCCTTAGGAACCACCATCACCTAGGACCATTTGATCTTCTTCAATAGATTTACAACATTAAGGAATTTGCCATCCAATTTTTGAAAATTTGAGTCATGGTATTCAAATTTTTTTCTTGAACACCATAATTTTTTGTAATGTGTTTATTTGTACACCTGGGCACTCCATTTTTTGTCAAGTTAGTCAGATTTTTTTGTTTGAGGAAAAGTCAATCAATAATCCCATATATTTTCAATTTTGTAAAAGAAATCAAGGACAAGTTTTCATTTAGTCATGGGGGTATGATGAGGCGTGTTCTATCAATTGCATCAATGAAACCTCATTAATGTGGCCTTGTCATTTGGGCCTTGTCGACATAGTGCCTATAGTTTGCTATAAATACGTGCTTGCAGCTACATTTATGGAAAGTAGAGATTGTAGTTGTAGTGGAGCCCTTGTAGGTTTTCATTAGAAAGTTAGAAGTTTTTTTCTAGTGCCTATAGTGGGAGTCATTGAGTGTACGAATCTTTATTTGAGCATTGTTGTACCTAAGCACGATAGTGTGTGTGGAAATAAAGATGAGCTTTCTGATAAACCATGTAGCACTTTGGATAGATTAGCTATTTTATTTATGCATTTACTATTTTCAATTATTTATTAAATTCTTTCAATTAGTTATTAAATATTTCCTAGTTATTACATTAATGAGGCAATTAAGCAAGATAGATTACACACATAAGTACAATTTCTTCCAGTGTAACATGCATTCGCTTGGTAATCCTAGAAACGTTATTGCTTGGTACACCCAATAGCATAGAACTTGGTCACTTAGCAGTGGAAATGTGGGTTTAGGATGTGTACAAAAAGTGGGATTAGATGGTTATGTTAGGATTAGTTAAATGATAGTTAATTAGTTAATTTAGATTAGCTAATCAAATTCCTTTTATCTACATTTGAGCACCAACTTATAAAACACAAAATGATAAAAATTAGATGCCTCAGTTACACTTAATCATACAAACGAACATCACAAGTGTAATTGGGAAGACAATGATTGACCTTAGGGGAAGATTCACTTCCCAAAGGACTAGTGCACTAGAAATGATAAAGTCTACAGAATTTAACCAAGTCGCACGTGAACACTTCGTGATTCGTATGGTTGGGCATAGGGGTACCTCGCCACTTATCAATTGGACTTCATTTCCTACACATAGATAGATTAGATTAAATTTTAATATCTTACTCATGACCACTATAACATCAATGATCATATGCTCAATTGCACTTAACCATATAAACTAAGGCCAATGCAAGTATAATTAGGAGCACAACGACCTATGATCACATTTAATGATCTAGGAACTTTTCTTGTCTAGTCCAAGGATACAATCATGTCATGTGTAATGCTCATGATTTATATGGTTGGACATAAGGACTACTCTACTACTTATCCTTGGCATTGCTATGGAAACTAGTGATAGTTAGATTAGCTTATATCATTCATAATCACTATTAGGAGTTAATAATTTATCACTTATGAAATAATATTATTTTATTTAAATACACATAGTAATTCAAATTGTCTTCCTATTGTAATGCTAGTTCCTCATCTATTAACAATTCTAGCAGCAAAAATGGTAAAATAACTATAACCAAGGACAATGTGTACTATTAATTTAAATTAGTCTACCAACATTTGAATTCTTATTATTTGAATTTCACTTTCATCCTTCACTAGGATGAACAAATGTAATGTAGGAACCTAGAAGGCAACATTATGTTGCCATCTAATCATTTGGCTCAATCTATGCTCATGGAAGCATTGATGAACGTTAGAATGGAAGTGGTTGTTGTTGATTACTTGCTAATCATTCAGCTCCATTAATGCTTAATGAGATGATTATAATGAATCATTGATTATTAATAGGAGTATGATTAACATCAAGGAGGTTTTTTATATTCTAATAAAGCATATCAGGGATAGTTGTATCAAATAGATTGACATGAACAACAACCCTAAATTTGAGGGAGTCTATAATGTTGATCCACAATCTCACTTGTAGGCCTTCCATGATATATGATAGGTCCCTAAAATTTGTAAGAAAACATATTTAAAGTAATTAAAATTTATATTTTTTATTATCTACTAGTAATGAGTAGCATCAATCAATCGATGTTAATTGACATGACTAATTTTCTCCTTGAGCTTTGTCTATTACAGGTAATTATGCAGGTGATAAGAATTGATAAGTGAATAAACTTGTCTATCATTGAGAATCATGGAGGCAAGGTTATGTAATATGATTTCGAGAATCAAGAAAATTTAAATAACAAATCCCATTGATTAGGTGACATCAAGTAATATGTAAGATATAACACAAATGTATCGATTTCTACTAATTCAATAATAGAAATTAATATAGTTAAACTAAATCATCGGAATTTACCCAATCAATGTTAAGAGACATGCAAGTTATAGCACTAATATAGATTATTAATATTAATTAATCCATTAATTTCTAGCAATTTATTAATATTCTATATCACTAGAAATCACTCAAGCAAGAAGTCCAAGTAGGGCAAAAGATGAAAAATATTAATCTAGGTTACCAAGATTGATATCTAGCAACATCACTATTTAATTTTATTGCAATCATATTTTTTCCTTTTTTCCATTCCAATTTTATCCCTTATTAAATATAAAAGCTTCCTTAAGCTCTGAGGCATAGGAAAAGATTCACATCCCTTGAGATCCCAAGTCTCATTGAAGCAATTCAAATTTTTCTTGAATGTTTAGAGAGTTAGTTAAACTTTGGGGTGACTCATCAACTATTAGAGTTTATACCAAGTTGTTGGTGTTATTGCTTTGCAAAAGCAATAAGATCATATCATAGCTTGGGTGATACATCCCTTGTGCTATTTGTTTGGGTGTTTCATGTACTTCAATTAGTCTTAGTCATTTAATTCGATTTTAAGCTTATGTTAGAAGCTAAGATGATAATTGGTGATTTGGCTTATGAGTGACAAACATAAGTCTAGAATTAATTAGGATTAAGTCTTAATCATTTCTTTTATCTTGATGTCCTTTTTACTTTCGACCATTCCTTCAAGGATATGACTTATAGGTTAGTCATAGACGAGGTGACATTCCTACAACAAAGGTAATCTAGCACTGAATTTTGGCTAGCTTGTCAAATTAGTGCCATTGTCAAGAAGGCCAATAAAGTTAATCTACATTAAGGATTTGATATGTTTTTATTTTTTTTATAGATAGAAATTCACCAAAAAAAAGGTATGTTTTCTTTTTCCTTTTGTTATTTTTTATTTCAATAATGATGTCTTTTAGTTGTAAAAATAAAATAAAGAAAGAAAAATTAGAGAAAAAAATTAAGAAAAATTGCAAGATCCTATTCCATTGATTCCTAAATCTGAAGAAAGGTATAGGAAAATATCTTTTAAAGTCATTATTAGAGGAGTAGTAAAAGTTATTTGTAAATTTTTGGGTATAGTTATTCATCAATGTGCTAAAGAAGGATGCACATGTTTGGCAAACTTAATGAGACCTATAAAAAAACTTTAAGAACCCTACTAGGACCCAACCACCTAGAAACACTAAAAGCTATTATAGACATGTAAAAACACCTAATTTAGAGAATATTTTAGAATAATGTGAAGAAGAAAATGTTAACATTGAATTAGAAGATGTGGAAGAACAAGCAAAAACTTCATCTAAGATACCTGTAAGACCTAGAAACTTGATGAGCAGTGAGGTACCCCTATGCTCAACCATATGAATTACAAGCATTCATGTGTAATCTATTCAAATTCCATGGATGGGACTAGTTGTAGCATCTAGATCGTTATCCTTGATCACAGTTCGTTGTCTTCCCACTTGGACTAGTGGTAGCTTTGTTACATATGATTTAGTCCATTGTGGGGCATATGATGTTTCCTAATTCTATGCTACCCTTGGTGAAAAAATGAGATAAATTGATTAACTAATGGATAATGAAAAATAAGTCTAAATTAGCCTATGGCAATGGTATCCTCTCTTAACCGTTTGTACACGTCTTGGACTTCATGGAGCTACTTCTAGGTTTACCAAGTGTATTTCACTAGTTGTGCCAAATGATACACCTCTGGGCAACCAATATCTACACTTAAATGCTCATGATTAAGGCATACACATTCTACTTAATAACAGGAATAGTAAATAACAATAAATGGAAATTTTTAACTAAAGAAACCATTAAATAATTAAAATAATAATATTAAGCTAAGTAGATGCTGCAATTATGGAAGTAATCTCGATCTTTATTTCTAGTCATGTAACATGTCCAAGTACATCACACTCAAATAAAGGTGTCATATGATTAAAAACATCACATTGTAGGCATGCACTAGGAATAAGAGATTGGAAAGAAGAAACTGAAAACTGAAATTATCTATTACTAATTTCTAAGCTCTCTCATTTGGAAGCCCAAGTGTAGTATTTATAGGCAAGGTCTAGATGAGGTGATGTTAGCTATTCAACATTGCTTATTAGCTCGGACGTTGGGTATGCAACATTAGGACTCCAATGTTGGGGCTTGCTAAATCACAACTCATCATACCCACATGATTGAATAAAAAATTGTCCTTGAGTTAAACAAAAAGGAGGAACAAGTTTTTTACAAAATATTGGGTAGGTATGGGATTATTAACTGACTCAAAAAATGGACAAAATAACTAACACTTCACATGTTATAGAGATGCAGTACAAATATGGGACACATTATTACAAAACAAGATAAAAAAATAATATTGGGAGGCTCATGTAGTACTTGGAGGTGGTCGCTCTTCCATTGGTCAGTTCCCTTTATCATTAGGCTGCTAAAATTTGTAACAGTCGAGTAAGGCCTGCAACTTTTCCTCCTCAATCCTTGGATCATGAACCATCTAGGCTATTATGCCAATGTGTGTTGGCACTAGTAGATCCCAAGGACATGGTAGTTGCCAAAACATTTGATTTACCTTGATGTACCATGTTGTGAACTATTGTTGTTCCTTCCCAAAAGCCCTAGCTTTATTCCTTAGGTCATGATAATATGTCAATCTCTGAGCTAGGTTTGAGGCTACATCTTTCTATCCCTAGTAGCTAGCTTTGACCACCTTGAATTTTGTACCATGTTGTGAACTACTATTGTTCCTTCTCAAAAGCCCTAGCTTTATCCCTTAGATCATGATAATCTGTCAATCTCTGAGCTAGGTTCGAGGCTACATCTTTCTATCCCTAGTAGCTGCTTTGACCACCTTGAATTTTGAGTTTTCCACCTGTAAATTTTACAAATAATCCTTTCGATTCACAAAATCTTTCTCATACAGTACGTAGGTGGTCATAACTTACTTCTCTAACTCGCTTTAGGGATGACTTGCTATTAACATGGCAAGGTTGTCATATCTAAGGTCCTTATTTTTAACTCTTACTTATTAGGCCATGGAATAAATATCCAAAATGGCCTGCCATTCAGAATTTTTGGCTACTAAGGAGCTAATGTGAGCTTTGGCCTTCTTTATTTCCTTCTCATTAATTTTCTTATACATGCCAACTTGGTCACAAAAGTGTTCTTTTAACTTCTCATGTTTCTTAGCCTTGTTTTGCCACACGTTTATCTCGATTGATATCTTTTGACAAATAGTGCGTACATCCTCTATAGAGAGGGTTCTATTTTCTTGGGCCAATCTACTCATATCCTGGTCGATCCTCACTAGTTATTCTGTTAACTAGTGGTTTCTCTCTTTCAAAATTACCTTTTGCTTCTTCACTATGGTCAACTGGGAATTCTCTACAATGAGTAGCTTGTTCCCCTCTTGGGCAATGATCAGTGCCTTATTATGCACATGGGTTCATGCATCTACAGTGAAGGCATTCCAAACTACCATATCCTTTTCTTACTCTGCAGCTACTCTCTCTTTCATTAGCTTAGCAAGCTCTTTTATTTGAAATTGTTCTAGTTGGTTAGGTGTGACACATCAGGCAGGATCCCATTGTTTAGCTCGTAGGGCAACCAAATCTTCTTGCAACCTCAACCATAACCAACTTTCCTTTGGTAGTAATGAGGTTTGATTGATTTGCAGTGACATCACTGGGGATGTCAAACAAAGTGGTCATCACTTAAACTATTTGCATAAAATGATTAAGCACGTTCTCATGCACTGTAGGAGTCATTGAGGTCCTGGCCAACATTTGTGCATTCCTAGTCCCTACTAGATTGGTTGATGGCACAATAGGAACATCGAATGACTCTTTGATGTGATTAGTGATCACCTCTTCTACATCCATTACATCCTCATGTTGTAGCACCACAACTGTGATTCCTTCACCAATTTCCAAGTTGACTTGAAAGGATGTAGCATTTCTAGAGATTTGGCATGATCATTGGGATCCCCCTCCTCCTAATTGAATTGAGATCTCCCCCTTTGTTGGATTAGCTAATATGGTGGACCTTATGGGATCATTTATAACCTGAAAGAGATTGGCCTTATCCCTACTTTCCTAGCTGATGGTTTCATAGATTCTCTATAGGTTGCTCATCAGTGGTCTATAATCTTGTGATGGTGGTGGCAGAGCTTGTGCTTGTGGGTGTTGCTCAGGCTCTTGTTGTGTTTCAGCTCTTTGTTTTACCTTCTTTTTAGCTTCTTTCTCCTCACCAGAATCTTTTCTTGATGCTATGGTTTTGAGGAGCTTTGCAAAGGAGGCATGCTGAGCCATTCGAAGGACATCATTGGTATATCCTAAGATTCCCTCTTGCTTGCATAGCTTTTTAATCAAATAGGGGAATGGAAGTGTTGGTCTCCCTAACTTCATTTCTTTGAACCATTGTTGAATCTCTATGAAATAGTACTACGGAAGGTTAACTAAAATTTTTCCCATTAAAATGGCACTTTCCCTAGACACATAAGTGGAAATGCGATTGAGCCCTTTGGTGGGAAATAGGTGGTATGTCCCAATCCTGAAGTAGGTTCTCTCTTCCAAAGTCATCTCATTGTATGACTTATCTTCCTTGTTGTATGCCTACCTTACCCATAGTCTCTTCATTTTGAGGTTGGATCTGGTGGATATGTGAGCAACCTTGGCCCCTTCATTGGGAAAGTTGAGAGTTGTAGCTATATCTTTGACTACATAAGAGACATTCACCCTGTAGATATTCATAGTGGTACCTTTGTCGGTATTGTGTCAGAAATGATAGACCTCCCCTAGATACCATTCACCACTGTCTAATAGGATTGCCACAATGGAGATTCTTTGAGTTACATTTGCATTGCTTCTAGGGCAAATTCCATGAATGGGCCAAAGTTCATTTCCACAATTACTGAGGCTAATATGGAATTTTCAAAGATGGTAGCAAGGTAGTTAGGGTGAAATATGAGACGTTGTCCCTATTTAGGAACTGGTACTTCTATCACCTTCCCTTGGGCCAATTTCCCAGTTGCAGGGGCCTCTTGATGGATACTGAAAGATTGGGCCTCCTATTCAACATGTTTCTCATGTTCTTCTTGTTGGCCACGGCCACCATGTGGATGCTTATTGTCTCTCTATTAGGGTTCATCCTAAGAACCTCCTTTTGGTGCCATCTACACTCAAGAAAAAACCAAGTGTTACTAAGGTTATGTTTATTATCATTAATTCATTCATACGTTATAAACTTAGTTCATTAAGCTCATTATGCATATGATTGCAGGGTTAGGAAAATTTTCATGAAAAATCCCCCAAAAAGTATCTATCTCTTTCTACAACCCATTGCAACTAGTTCCTTTTTCATTATATGTGGCTTAAAATAATGGTTATAGGCCTGAGGGTTAGAAACATTTCATGTCTGGCACTATTGTTAATGATTTTTCATTATAAGTCCTAAGGTTTTTAACATTCTTACCCTTAGAATACCTTCTGGGTGATAGAAAATTTTAACAAATTGGTACAAGTTTTGCATGCATGCAACACCCCCCCCCCCCCCCCCCCCTTCGACTAAGTTGAACACTCCGGGTTTAGATAGATTCGAATAGTACGAAAATCAAAGAATTAGAAAGCTAGATATCACAAGTGGAAGATGGAGGTGCAGAGCTCTAAGTCATGAGAAAAAATTGTAACAACTCCCCTAGTAGTAAATGAGAGAAATGAAGTTCATGTTGTGCGGGGGTCCACTATATATACTTTTTTTTAGACCTAACGTTAGGTACATGACATCGAGGTCCAAAATTTTTGATTTTTATGGGGCCAAAGGACATGCAAATGGAAGCTCTGGGTTTGATTAGAAGGTTGAAAGTTAAATTTGTAATTTGGGTAAGTGGAAAATTAAGTGGAGGCATTGAAAGTAGGATAAGGTGAAGTTGTCAACATTAAAAGTATGAGAATGAGCAAGAAAAGGGAGTGCATGGAAGGTGAAAAATGATATGGTCATGTTAAACAAGTATAAGTCAAAAAAGTTACACAAGTGGGTCCTCCCAAAAGTAGGCTCTAGCCTATGATGCCCTTGTGTAACCACACCTATAATGTCCATAGGCACTAGAGGAGTTGAATGCAATGCATACCTATGAAACAAAACACACATGTTAAAACCTTCAAATTGAGATAACAACTCTATGTTACACAAAACCACAAATTATGAGCATCCAGACAATGAGATGAGATGAATTGTAGAAGGGATCGTAGAAATTAGGACATGAGGTCTCATACTATGGTCATAATGAAATCGTGTGTGTTATTAATGGTTAAGTAACCATGTGTTCTTATTTCCAAGATTCAAACCAAGTCCAAACCATCTTTCAATGACATTGCATCATTTCATCCCATCGACAAACAACCATAAGACTATCAAAGTTGCAAGGAGTAACATCACTTGGCATTTTTTCCAAGGGAGGAGAGTTACTATGGCATAATTATGGTTTTTTTTTTGTTCTGAGAAGTCACCAACCTTTAGGCATGGGTACATGTCTTTCCAGTGGAACCGACAGAAGCTTATTTAGTGCCATGTGAAGTTGCTCTTACTGCCATTAGATCTACAAGGATATGGTTACAACCTCAACAACATGATAGAACTCATAGAAGTAGCCAAAGAGATTTCACAAATTCCCTTGATGTGACACACTTTACATTCCTTCTTGGTTTTTCACTCTTCCATCCAAACATAATGATTGTGAAGTTATTTAGAGTTTGGATGATGAAAAAGATTATCATCATGACCAGAGTAAAAACCTCTTATTAATGGAATGGGTGGATGGATGTCATGGTCTTAATTTCCAAATAATTAGTTCCTTGTAACTTAATAACATAGAGAAAAACCTCACCTTAGTGGAAAACATGATCAATAACAAGATTACATATGAGGAAGATTAAAATAACAACTAGAAAAAATAGAAAAAGTAGAAAAATAGGAAAATGATAAAAAATTGTAAAACAAAAAGATAAAAAAACACTTAAAAACCTTGAATATTAGAATGAGGGGTAACCCCTAGGGCTAAACCTTTTGTCATGGATAGGATTAATAAGTGGATGAATAGGATCCATGCATGTATGAAATGTTGGGAACCCTTCATGCCCCAGCCACTAGGTGTCTATTGGTGGTGTGGTGGCTTGGGAAAAAATGTTGGTCACACATTTGATTATTATATGTATGGTGGACTAGGATATGAGGTTTGTTAGCATGATGGATGACTGGCCCATGATAGCACCCTTGATTATGAGGTGGTATGGATGGATTTATTTGTTTTCTCACATTTGTAGATTCATTAGTTGGATGTGGGATTGGAGTACTAATGGATAGTGGCCTTTGTGTATAATTAGAGGTTGTTGGTTGAGGTAGAAAAGGTGTTGCACTAGATTGGCCTTGTGCTAGCTCAGTTGATGTGGTGGGTCCATTTATTGGTTGCCTTGACTTACGACCTTTCCTCCAGAAGGGATGTTTTCAGTGTTCCAGTTGGGATCCACTAGTTTCAACATGTCTATACACATTTGCAGCAAAAGTGACACTTGTTTGTTGATATTGTGATGTTGACTCTCCTTAAGTTGCTAGTGGTGGTGTATAAGGAGGTGGATGATGAGAATGTCAAGTGTAGGTTGGATGGTAAGAGGCACAAGTGGTGATCCTTCAGGGGATGTCATGTATTGATGGTATTCATGAGAGTGGTAGTGGGGATTTGAAATGGAGTATGTCGAACTAGATGGAGAAATAGGGTGTTGACCATAATAGCTATGAGGTTTTCATAGGTATGGCTGATTTGGTGGTGGCCTCCCCCATGAATGTGGTTGTTGCCATTGCAATTGATGATTGTGTTGAGGTTCGTAATAAGTCCCCCTAGGATGGTATGATTGGTTGTGGGACTATCTAAAATTACCTTGTGGGAGAAGAAGTCTCTCAGGTGTGTGCTTTTGAACAAATTTTAGATTTAAGGCACCTACCCAATACTCTGATAGATGCAAGAACATGGGGCATTGGCCCTTTAGATGGTCATATTTGCATAGGTCACATCATCATCTTCATCTATGGTGGAGTCTATAGCCTCACTTTATTTAGTCATTTCCTCCATTTGTTGAAGAGTGTTCTTGGTTATTTCTTGGTTCCATGTCCCCTATTTATTTTGTTCGTCAAGAATGTGTTACATAATCTTCTCCACGACTGTCTCAACAAGAGTTGTGATGTTGTCATTTACTCATTTGGACATCCTATTAAACTTTTCTTCTAAATCATCTAGAGACTCCTTTACCAAAAAATTCTATTATGGGATCATCTTATCAAAGATAGTTTCATTTCACTTATCATAAATTTGAATCTCCTTCAATTGAAGAGTTAGGTCCCATTGATGTTTTTGACATTCTCCCATTTACACATTTCACCTTCTTCCTTTTCCATACACTCTATGAGCTCTTTGATTTGATGGGCTTGAAGCTCATATAATTTCCCTAGGGCATACATCCCAAGGGCGCACCCTTATTTCATTATGAAGCCCATCTATGATGTGATAAAGTTGCTCTTCCTTGGAGAAACCTTGGCCTGGGCATCAATTCAATAAGGCATAATATCTATCTAAGGTCATGTCCAAGGGTTTATGATGTTCTGGTTTCCACTCTTGGATTTGTCTTCTCAATTGAACACTCTTTTATAGGTTTGGTGTGTCTCATTGAAAAATTCTAGCATTTTAGACCAATATCAGATTGAGTTTGGTCTCAATGATTTATATGACCTTTCATTTTTAGAAATTAGTGTCCTAGGAAAGAGCTTAAGCTTTTGCCATCCACTTTAAATGTTATAGCTAGCATAGGCATTATGGAAGGCATGTAAGTGATGTTGCAAATTTGAATCATAGCCTCCTACAAATTTCAAAATATTATTCATGTCATGATTAGGTAGTCAACTCTTTTTGCAATGCCTACAAGATATCCTAATAGCATCTATGATATGCATTAGGCTCTTAGTGGCTAACAGGGGTTCATCATCATCAAATAGATTAGGAGGGAATTTCCTATGTTCATGGTGACTTGTTTGAATTTTTCCATACGTTTGATTTTAGTTTTTAGTCCTACCTTTTAATGGAGCTCTATCTCTATACCTTCGTTCATCTTTGTTAGAACTAGATGTTGAAGGGAAAGAGGAAGATGAGGAACTAGAAGAATTTCCATGGCATCTATGGTGTTCCTCAAGGTCCCATGATTTATTATTTCTTAGTTTCAAGAAGGTCTTAGGCCTTGAGGGCTCCCCTAGTCTAGGACCTATGTCATCTCCACTAAAATTGTTTGCCTTAGGTGAATGTAGTCTGTAAGTGTCATTAGGATGGTCACAATCATAAGAAACCCCTATGTACGATTGATCACCCCAATCTTATTCATCATATATCTCATTAGTTCTCTAATGGATGTGTTCGTTATATAGTGCATTGTCACTTCCATGTGAGAGAGACATTGTTATTGATTTATGGTGTGTGTGTAAGCTAAGAGTTTCTAAAAGATATGTTGTTAATACCTTTTATAGTGATCATGTATAATATAACTAATCTAGATAAGTAGCACCATCCCTAGCAATAGTGCCAATGTTGAGTGGAAAGGTACCCCTATTCTCAACCATAAGAATTACAAGCATTCAAGTGCAAGCTGGTCGAATTCCGTGGATGGGACTAATTGTAGCATCTAGATCATTATGCCTTGATTGCAGTTTGTTGTCTTCCCACTTGGACTAGTGGCATCTTTTTCACGTATGGTTTAGTTAAAAGTGGAACATATGATGTTTCCTAATTCTATGCTACTCCTAGTGATGAAACGAGATAAATTGATTAACTAATAGACAACAAAAAATAAATCTAAATTAGCCTCTGGTGATGGTATCCACTCTTAATCGTCCGTACATGTATTGGACTTCATGGAGCTACTTCTGGGTTTACCAAGTGTATGTCATTGGTTGTGCCAAATGATACACCTCTAAGTGATCAAGTATCTACACTTAAATGCTTGTGATTAAGGCATACACATTTTGCTTAACAATAGGAACAGTAAATAACAATAAACAAAAATGTTTAACTAAAGAAAGCATTAAATAATTAAAACAACAATATTAAGCTAAGTGGATGTTGCACTGATGGAAGTAATCTCAATCTTTATTACCAGTCATGTAATGTGTCCAAGTACATCACACTCAAACAAAGGTGTCATATGATTACAAACATCACACTATGAGTATGCACTATGAATAATGAACCAGAAAGAAGAAACTGAAAACAAAAATGATCTATTACTACTTTCTAAGCTATCTCATCTAGAAGCCCAAGTGTAGTATTTATAGGCAAGGTCTAGATGAGGTGATGTCAAGTATTCAACATTTCTTATTAGCCACGATGTTGGGTACGTGACGTCAAGACTTTGACATCATGTATACGACATCGAGGTCCGTCAAATCACAACTCATCAAAACCCAATTAGAAGTTAGGAATAAATTGACTTTTTATGGACCTAATCAATAATAAAAAGGCATTAGATCATATTATGATTGATCTAATCACAATTCATATAATGTTTCTTATCTAATGATTGATTGTATACATTTAGGAAACAATTAATGAGCTTTACACAAAAGAAGGATGAAGCTAATGAGAGTGCTTTTGATAGGAATATGCCTTAAAAATTCTAATATGGATGTCCAACCCATCAAATCATACAAATTTTTATAGAAGGTTTACTACCATATTGTAGCTAAAATGTATATTTTTCTTGTGAGGGTAAAGTTTTAAATGTCACATAAAAGGAAGGTTGGAGGATTATTGATTCATTGGTAGATCAAAGTAAGCATTAGCTTAAGCATGATGACATGTAGGGATTAACTCATCAAATTAAATAATTAAATAAAAAAGTAGATGAGTTGACTAAGTTAATAAAAAAAAGCCCACATTACCCAATGTGAAGTTTTGGCCTATGAGAAAATGAGCAACATAACATCATTAAATATTTAGCCTTAGACTATTGTAATAATGAAACTCAAGACTTGGTAAGTGCTTTCTAACAAGTAATAAATCAAGCTCCTTCCTCATTTCAACCAAGAAAATTCTACCAACAACAACCACCAATGCCTCAAAGTAATTTTAGACCCTTTAGAAATCCACTAGATGAGCACTTTGTTCACTTGACACAAAGCCTTACTAATTTTATAGAAGAAAATGTATAATTTGTGGCACAAACTCGAATGTGACTTTAAGATTTAACTAAAGGAAAATTATCCTCCCAACTTGATGCCTTGTACCAAATCTTGCTTTGAAGTGCTATTTCCATGTCGTCTTTGGGGATTGCATGTCAGGCGTATACATCAGTCATACGTGCTGAGCGTGCATGTGAGGCGTGTACGCTGAGCGTGCATGCTGGGCGTATACGCTGTGAATGTTTGCTGGGCATATATGCTGGGCGTATACATTGTGAATGTTTCTTGGGCGTATACGTTGTGAATGTATACTTGGACGTATACGCTGAGAATGTATACTTGGGCGTATACATTGAGAATGCATACTTAGTGAGGACTAAGTTTCTTGAGCTCTGAAGTTGTCATGTTTGATAGCCGATATCGTCGTGGTTGTCCGCGGGTCCCAGGGAAGTACTCCTTGTTGAGTTCAACTCTGCTTGAAGCTATCCATGGGGCCCTCAAGCTTTAGTCATGCTGGGGAGCTTCATGACTTAGCTCGATTCTTGTTGGAGAAGTAGTAAGCCTAGAATTTTGTGGTGTTTCAACCATAACAGAGAAAAGATACAATGATAGTGAACATTTAGATAGAGAATCCTACCAGCAAAACTAAGGGTCAAATAAAGAAATGTCCTTTTTTTAGGACAAATATTGAAAAGGTTGATAGAATTAGAGCTTCATCAAGACCAACTTCCCCTACCATAGATTCTGTTACTACCAATAAGCTTTCGTCATCATCCAATACAAAGATACAAATTGTCATTCTCAATGAAATAATCATGGACTAGATTAAGGTAGGACCACTCCCTAAGAAGAGAATTGATCTAAGAGTTTCTTTAATTTATTTATGAGTAACTAGAAATCTACCATGAAAAGCTCTATTAGACTCAGGTTTTACGGTAAATTTGATTTCTTATGAAACATATCAAGCATGGAATCTACCACCATTAAAAGAATGCAACATTAGGTTAGGGATTGTAGATCAACCCATCGCCATTCCTTTCAAACAGATAGATAATGTAGTGACCACTATCAATTGGTGGACTTATCTAGCAAAATTTTTGGTAATTGATGTAAAAAAGGCTAATAAGGAACTTCCAATCATCATGGAGAGAGCATGGGTTAGCACAATTGATGTTAAGCTAAGTATGAGAGATCTATTTATTGATATCTCAAAGTAGAATAAGCACAGAAGCATACATAAGCAACTAATCTCATGCATTATTGTAGATAGAAATGGGTGCAGTTGTGAACCCATCATTCAGAACGCCAACATAGTTACCATACCAATCCACAATAACAATGGAAAAAAATATGTATAAAAGAAGTATTAGGAGTCACTAAACTAAAAGACACCTTATGGCCACTAACTAAGAACCTTCAACCATACAAAATATGCATGGAACAATCTAACTCATTTATTAATTCCCTTTCTTAGAAAATGACTCCAACTAAGGACCCAAAAATGAAATTAATAACTCATAATCATAGACCAAAAGGAAAAGAGAAGGACTTAGATGATCAAAATTCAACTACCATCAAGATCACATGGGATAATAATAGAAAAGTTAAATCAATAAAGATGGTAAGTAAATCACCTAATGTGTATGATCCAACAGACCTAGGAAGCATTTTTTGAACACTTGCCTATCAGTTTAGTCGTGGGGGAGATACTATACCTTAATATCAGAATTAATAAGTGCTTTTTCATTTCGTGTCTTATAGTTCTTTTTACTTTTCCTATTTCTTGATACAATTTTTCCTATCCTTTTATATCTTTCACATTCTTTGACATCTTATTATTCTTTCAAATTTTTTATTTCTTAAAATTTTGATATTTTTAAATATTTTTCAATTCTTTAAGATTTTCCATTCTTTTAACATTTTCATTCTTTATACGTTTTCATAATTCCTACCATATTTTTCATTTCTTTCATACTTTGTTTTCAAACCCTTTGTAAATAATTTTGATTACTAATAAGACACATTGAATAAACATAAGATGTAGCCTAAGAAAGGGAAGATTTATCTATGTTATCAAGTCATAAGGGACTGATTATTTAAATACTAATCTCACATCATCCATACAACCATTCCATTAATAAGAGGTTCTTACAATAGCCAAAATGATATTATTTTCCATCATATAGCTAAGAATAAACCTATGATCATTATGCCTAGATCAAAAAGTGAAGAGCCAAGTAGCAATGCAAAGGGTGTGACATTAAGGGCATTTGTGAATTATTTTGGATTATTTTTGTGAGTTCTATCATGTTGCTAAGTTTGTATTATATCCTTCTAGATCTAATGAAAAATTGGATTAAGAGTAAAATAAGTGTTTCTTTGAAAGGTTGACATAAATAAAAATAAAAGAGCACAAAATAAATTTATGGGGGTCCCACTAGAAAGACATGTCACCCATGCCTAAAGATAGGTGGCTTCTCAGAAATCTAAAAAATAAACCAAAGTGCCATGAATAAACTCCTCCCTTGGACAATACACCAAGTGATGATACTCCTTGAAGAATTGATAGTCTTACAGTTGTAATTCCAAGAGATGACATAATGCGATGTCATTGGAATGTGGTCTAGACTTGGTTTGAATCTTGGATAGAAAGGCTAGTGATTACTTTAACTACTAATAAAACATAAGAATTCATTATACCTATGATAAGATACCTCATGTCCCAGTTTCTGCAATCCCTTCTAAGTCCATCTCATCTCACTATTTGAATATTCATAACTAGTTGTTTTGCGTAACATAGAGTTAGTTTCTCAACTTGGTGATACTAAAATGTGTGTTTTGCTAAATAGGTATGCATTACATTGAACTCCTTAAGTGGCTAAGGACACTTTTAGGCATGGTTATATAAGGGCATTAAGGGTTAGAGCCTACTTTGGGGAGGATCCACTTGTATAATTGTTGTATCTTATAACTGCCAAGCAATTCCACATCATCTTGAACCTTCTAGCATCAACAAATGTCAATAAACACTTTCCATATTATTTAAACTATTCGTTCTCACAACATGAATCCATTATCCTTCTTATCCATCTTATGAACTATCGTACCATGAGATTCCTTCTTTATGAACTACCAATGACAACTTTTCACAACAATGAGCATATCTCCATTAGCTAAACCCTTTTAGAAACCTTAAAACCTCCCAAATATCCAAAAGAATCAAATTTTCCCATCAAACCCTTATGAAAAATGAAATTTCTTAGGATTTGATATTGAGTCCTCGATATCGAGTTTGCACCAATATCAGATCCCCGATGTTAGGTCCTCGATATTGGATCTTTAAAAACCTATATGTATGTGCAAACTTAACCAATTTCTTTCACCATTTTTCACTTGAGTCAATGGAGATTTTTCAAAATATCTTCTCTAATCTAAGCTTTAACCTCCTAGGTTTCCTAAACCATAACTTAATCATTATTGCTTCAATTCTCATGCTTTTTGAACCTATATAAACATGGAGTGCTGCCATGGGAGGGTGGGGGTGGTGGGGGGAAGGAAGGGAAAGTGGAGGGTGCTAGTGAGGAAAGTTTGAGCCAAATTTTTGAAAATTTCTAATGCCCAAAAGTTACTTTAAGGGTAAGTACAAAGTGAAAGTTGAAATTTTTAAAGAATAATCAATCATATTAATGCCCTGTGCTTAGGTACAATAGTGCTCGAATAAAGATTCGTACACTCAATGAATCTTGCTATAGGCACTTTGGAAAATATTCTAACTTTAGAGAAAAGAAACTATAAGAGCTCTACTATGCTATAACAAAGATTATATGGAAACCATGTGCCCATGCACTATATTTATAGGCTAGCACATACCCTACAATATTGGATACTTGACATCACATCTTGGAACTCAATATTAGATACTTGACATTGTAGCTTCATAATTTGATATCCAATATCAAAGACTTGTAAAATATGATTCATCATACCTCCATGACTAAATGACAATGCATCCTCAAGTGAATAAGAGAAGAAACAAGTTCCTTACAAAATATTGGGAAGGTATGGGATTATTGAATAACATGCAAACTAACTCAGATGGAATAGATAGACTCTAGGTGTTCAAGTGTATGAATTTATAATCTTTTTACAAAATTGGGTGTTCATGGTAATAGAATTGAACACCTTGTATAGAACTGACATCCAACTCCTCTAGTAAGTTAAGAGTGAGGGAGAAGATCCAATGATCATGAATGATCCTTGTCGCATGTGCTACTGTGTCTTCCTTGGTAAAGATAGACTTGCATCCAGTCCATGCTACCCATTATGTAACATATAGATTTTAAGTAATTTGTATCATTAGTAGTTACACTTGGCTAGGTTTTCATTATGGTGGATTGATTCCTTTAATAGTGTTAGTGGGAAAACTGAAAAATAGGGTGAAATGGATAAGCAGTCCATTAAATTTTAAAAAGGTTCAAACATGATGAAATGCTTGAAGAGGGTTTTACTGAGAAATGTTATGAAGATGTGCACAATTGGATGTCATTGATGGGGAACACAAAAGGACTTGATTATGAGAATGTCTAAACATAAATGACTTAACTAACCCAACCAAAAGATATGTAAGTCGGTCATTTCCAAAGCAAGCACAAGCCCTTTATTGCCCTTGTAGCACTTCAAATTGAGGAGTTTGTGGGTCCCTTGGATGATTAATGATTATGGAAAGTTAAGTACAAAAATTTATAAGAAACTACTAAATAATTTTGACATATCAAACAAAGACATCAAACAAGAACATGAAATTGGTAGTGAGATGAGACATGGAAAGCATAGATGGTTGAAAGAGAAAGTGGAATGAAGTTCCTGATTAAGATCACATGAAGTCCCTTGTGAGGTTTATGGTTAAATAACCTAATAAAATCTAGTGGTTAAATGACTTAATCAAATCCATCCTTAGTCCAGACCAAAAACCAACCATGTTTAGTGACTTTGCATTACCATTCTAAGAGTAGTCCACTCCCCTAAGATACCATAGAACAACCACCATTCCTTATTGAAGAAGAAAAGAGAAGTATAAAGTGAGAAAGGGTGTTAGTTAGCAGGGACCTTTAGGCATGGGTAACATGTCTTTCAAGTCCCATAACCAGTGCTTGTAGCCTATCTATATTATCTAAGGGGTGTGATTTGAATTCTCATATTTTTTATTTTTGATATGGGAACCATACCATTCAAAGACTTATTCGACTTCCTGTTATTGATCAACACATAATGGTAAAGAATCCATGAAAACACATATGCACTGAAGTAAGCAGAAAGGCACAAAGAGTATTGAGTCCCCTTGAAGTCACACCCTATTCAAACCTTTAAATCCTTTCCAAATCTAAAAACTACCAAGCTCATAGGTTCATTAAAGTAGTATTAATGAAAAAGGAACCTCACATTTATACAATAAGAAAAATAATAGAGTTTTTGGATGGGTGGATGTTGTGGAATCACTACCTATTTCATGAAAAAGAACCCATGTCCTAGTCATTAGTAACAAAATTCAAAGCTAAAATCTAGAGACCAACAATCAAATAACCAAATAGCACATGCCTACATCAATCAAACCATATTGTACCTAGTTGGCAATAAGGCGTGTTATTATTAAAACATAATAAAAAATAACATCCAAATAAAGGAAAATAAACAAGAAATTGTAAAATATTTAAAAAAGATAAAACATACTAATGATGTTGTAAAACAAAACTTTTGAAAAATTAATAATGTAAAAATAAAAAGGTGTAAGATAAAGAATGTGTAAAACAAAAATTTGTAAAAGTAACAACGTGTAAAATAAAAAGATGAAAAAATTAAGGAGCTACTTATAGTTAGCATGGATGGCCATCTCCCCCATGACTAAGTTGAAATGAGAAAATTCGAAAGATTGACTGTGGTTGTCCATACACTGAGGAAGTTTTTGTACTAGCTTACTTGGGCTCATGGAAAGGTTTGACTTGTTGTATGTTGTTTGTGGACCAGCATGACCCCAGATGGGAAAGTTTTGTAAATGATATAAGGTCCTTCCCAAAATATCTAGAACTTAGTACATTGAGGAACATGTGTGGGGTTCCACTAGAGGACCATTTCCTAGTTGAAATTATACTTTCTTAATTCTAAGGTCATGGAAGTTTTTGTTGAATATCTTGTGTAACTCATTAGATGATAGGGCCACCAATCAATTTTTGTCTAGCACGTTGAGGTTCATTAATCTTTGTTTTTATGCTAAAATTAAGTCAAAGTTAAGGTCACAAGCTATTGAAAGTGTAAAAATCTTAGATTGAATATGAAATGTTCGTAATTGTCCATACACCACCTCATAGTGAGAATAGCCTATAGGAAGTTTTCATGTTGAGAAGTAGGCCCAAAGGGCATTCTTGAGTTTTGTGCTCCAATCTTTCTTATATTTGCTAATAGTTCTTATTAAGATATTTGTGATTTTACTATTTGTAACCTCAGATTGACCATTGGTTTAGGGGTGGTAAGGTGTTACTTTATGTTCAACCCCCAAGCATTGCATAAGCTTTTGAAAGGTAGTTCTTGTAAAGTGAGTTCCATTATCAGAAATTAATGCATGTGGCACACCAAACCTATTTACAACATTTTTTTGTACAAATAGAGTAGTAGTAGAAGATGTATAGTCGGTCATGGCTACTATTTCTACCCATTTCATATAATAGTCAACAACAACAATTATGTATGCCTTTCCATTTGACATGGACATGATGGGATCCATGAAATCAATGCCCTAGATGTCAAAGGATTCTAGGCATTGAATCCACTTCTAAGGTCTCTCCATTTGAGTAGTCATTCCACCATATCATTGGTAGATTTCACTCTTCTAAGGTCCCTTCATTTGAGTAGTCATTCCACCATCTCATTTGAAGCATTCATAAGAGTGGACATATTGGTGAGCATCCTTGAAGATTGTTGGCCAATAATACCTTACGATCAAGATTTTGCTGGTTGTGTGTTAACTAGCCTAGTGGCCCCCACAAGAACCCTCATAAGCATCCTAGAGAATGTTCAATTGATCAACATCAAGGAAACACCAATGTACCAAGCCATCTATGCACACCTTGTAAAGGTGTCCATTGATCTCTATGAAACAGTTCACCTAGTGAAGAAACTGCTATTTCTTTTGGTGGTCCAACGCTTGTGGAATCTCTTAATTAAGGAGATAGGTGAGAATGCCATCATACCATTTAGGCTTAGTGGGAAACTATTTAGTTATAGCCCTAGTAAAGAGGAGTTTGTCAGGAAATAGATCAGCAAGTGGGCTTTCCTCCACTTTGTTGTCCCATCGTAACTAAGATAAGTTATTAGCAATAACATTCTTAGTTTCCTTTCAATCAATTATCATAAGATCAAATTCCTGTAAGATCACCAGCCACTATATAACATGGGATCTCACCATTGGCTTATTTAGGAGGAAGAAAATGGCATTGTGGCATGTGTGCGCAAATAATTTGTATCCAAACACATAATACCTAAACTTCTCTAGAGTAAACACCATTGCCATTAATTCTTTTTCTGTGGTGGTGTAGTTTAGTTGTGCATCCACAATGCTTTAGATTGCATAGTGGATGTAATATGAACATTTTTTGTTATTTAATTGCATAAGCATAGCTCCCAAGGCATAATTTGATGCATCGATCATAACATAAAATGATTTGAACTAGTTGGGTGCTTGTAGAATTAGAGTTTCTACATGTTTTTCCTTTAGTTATTGGAATGCTTTTTCACATTCCTTAGTCTAGAAAAATTGAGCATCTTTCTTTATTAGCTCCACCAATGGTTTTTTGATCTTAGAGAAATTCTCTGTGAATCACCGATAGTAGCTAATGTGTCCAAGAAATGATCGAACATCTGTAATGATTTATAGTTGGAGAGTAATTCCTTGAATGACCCTTATTTTTTTCAGGGTTGATCTTAATTCTTGTTTGTGAGATTCTATGCCCCAATACAATGCCATCCTAGACCATCAAATGAATCTTTTACCAATTGAGCCAAAAATTTATTTCCATACATATTTTTAGTACTTGCTCAAGGTGGTCCAGGGCTTGCTCAAATGTAGCTCCATAGGTGGAGAAGGTGGTTCATATTGCTATCAATTTGCTACTAAAAAATGCTTAAGATTAGGTGTTGGAAAGTGGCAAGAGAATTGCACTAATCAAAAGGCATGTTGTGATATGTAATGGTCCCCTAGGGACTCATGAATGTTGTTTTGGCTTGGTCATCTAGTGTGATCTAGATTTGGTCATAGCTACTATAACCATCTAGAAAACTATAATAGAAATGCCTAGATATGATGTTTAACACTTGATCAATGAATGATAACAAAAAATGATCCTTGAATGTTTCCATATTCAACATCCAAAAATTGATGCAGACCTACCACTTGCTTCCTTTCTTTGGAACAATCACAAGTGAACCAACCCACTCACTATTCATAACGGGATAGATAGACCCCACCTTGAGGAGTTGTTCAATTTTCTCCTTGATGATTTTCTTCAATTTGGGGTTCAATTTCCTTAGTAGCTATCTCTTTGGCTTCATAGCTAGGTTGGTGTAGATATAATGCTGGCATATCCTATGATCAATCCCTGTGAGTTCAAGATATGACCAAGAAAAGGCTGAAAACCATTTTTGAACCACATTTAATAGCATTTGTTTCTATTCTAGAGAAATATTTACATTGATTATTATTGGCTTTCCATTTTTTTAGAATGCATATTCCATGATGGTAGGTAGAGTTTTTAACTCAAGGGCTTCTTGAAATTTTTAGGAATTTTCAACTCTCCCCAATTGATATCATCATTTGCGTTATTAAAGAGTTGGTGATGAACTTGCTCTAGTTCATCCATGCCTATAACATAAATGCATGTTAGGCTCTCAATAGGTTCCGTGCACATTGTGCTACTTTCAAGTTCAACAGTTAGCCACTAGGTGCCATCCTATTTTTTGGCTATTGCATACATACACCTTTGAATATTTTCTTCTGGTGAACATTTCTTGCATGTGGAAATGAATTCTTATTTAATGAACTAGATTTTTTGCACGCAATTGCACACTATATCATTGTACGTGATGCATGGGATTCGTTTCTTCTTAGTCTTTCCAAATGCATTTCTCTTAGATATTTCCAAGGAAAGATATTTGATGCCCATTCTTGCATCAATGGTGCTTAGCCATGTCCTTTCCATGATGATTGAGAAGTGCCCTTTATAGTTTTCCACCTTGATTACTAGGAAATTAGTAGGATAAGACTATCCATAAATAGTGGTCACAATGTCTTCTACTAGTCCCAATGGAATAGTGATAGACTAGTCTGTCAATCCTAATCTAATATTGCTCTTCTTGAGCAGTGGCAAGTTTTAGGTAGTATACATTTCATGAGAAATCAAGTTGAAATTGGAACCCAAATTAAGAAGAGCTTAACACGGTTCATTCCTAGTAATCTATAAATAAATAAGAGAACTTCCAAGATCAGCTATTTTTCTTGGAAGGTTGCCAGCCCGGATCCAATTAGATATGGCATGAGTGAACATAATGATATGGATTTTGGGTAGTATTTGATTTGAAGGGGACTTGAAGGAATTAGATTTAGAGAGAGGTGGAGGAGTAGGGTTGCCAAACACACATGCATGTGAGGGCTTAAGTGGACTGTGGGGGGTCAAAAAAAAGGTCTTTTTTTGATCTAGTATATGAACCACTCAGTTGAAAAACTAGCCATAGATTAATGGCCTTGGTAATGTTGCATTGCTACAGTTGGGCTGGAAGTTCACCCTACAGAGATGGAGCAAGTGGTAGTTGTGTTGAAGGTGGAGGAACAGGTGCAGGAATAGGAGGAGGATAAGGAAAAAAGGTGATATACCTCCTTGCATGTGGAGAATGATTTCGATAATAGTTGAGAGGGTAGTAGTAAGGTTGGAAATTAGAAACATGACTAGAAGAGTCACATGGAGATAGGGGTTGCTAAATGCGATACTGTTGGCACATTTTTGCCATTTTATGGAATAGGTTGGCTTGATAAAATATGCAAGTAAAAAAAAAAGAAATCTCTTTTCAAAATTCTTAAGAAAACTAACACAATTCTATCAAAGTGTAGGGTGGTATCCTTAATATATCATAACAAGATGAAGAGTTTTCTAGCAAGTCCAGAAATCTTTGATGACATTTATTTCTTTTAACTATGAAGAGTTTATGACTTAGATTGTAGAGCACAATAATGTTATGTCATACTATGAAAAAGACATTTGAAGAATTTAAATTTCTAAGAGTAACGGAAGAAAACTGGATTTTCAAAATCCAAATGAGGCAATCACAACCTTCAAAGGAAAAAGAGATGAAAATTTCATTGAAGATGCGAATGAGAAAATACATGAAATTGAAGTAAAAATAGAAATTCCGTGTAATGTAAACTTGTAAACTCAATTATTGCTAAGGTGGCAAAAAATAGTGTTTCAGATCCCTCAACGAAGCACAGTTCTCCTCAGAGGTGAGTATAGATGCAGATGTAGTTGTAGGAGCAGATACTAGACTGTTCGTGGATGCAGATGCAGACGTGGATGGACTATTTGGAAAAATCAATGGTGCATTCATGGTAGCAAAAAATGCCGTGAACAAGGCCAAAGAGTTCATAACCGACCGAAAGTTGAGAAAATGTGCAGCATCCGTGGTTGGGTTGGCCAAGAAGGTCACACTAAATATAAACAAGCTCCAATTTTTGAAAGTTCCCAAGAACATTTTAGATTTGATCCAAAACAGCAAAGGTTTTTTTTTGTTGCGGAGATGAGAACGATGCTACGGTTTGCTCCATTGTTCGTGGAAATAATATTCCTAGCAATAGCCCATAGAAGAAACTTTTCCGCTATGGTGGAAACAAGCAAGTTATGACAATAATGAAGCCTCATTCTCCAGAGAATTTCCTGTTTGTTGTTGAAGAAGTTTCCATCAAGGGTTACTAGAACATCTCAGGCCTTACTGCAAAAATGATTAATATCCAGAACCAGCAAGAGATCTGGCCACCAAAAAATTTTTCTAAGGAAAGAAAAGGCAGGAACTAGGAAATCATCAAAAAGATGGAGGCTGAGATTTATGCTAGCAGTGGAGGCAAGATCACAATAGTTGCCAAGTTTCAGAAACTTCAGGGATTAAAATACATATGGTGATTTGGGTTTCATGAAACTGTTGGACGTTGAATTATGAAGCATGATACTTGCTGATAAAAAATAGAAGAACAAAAATTGGAAGATATTTTATGGAAAGAAAAGGTTTTGTTAGAAAACCAACTGGATAAATTACTGCAGGCTAAGAAATTCACTTCAAAGGAAGAAAATAATTTATTTCAGAATTTGCTAAGAGAAACTAAAAAGTGGTTAAAGGAAGTTGCATTCAAAATTACTTGAGTATTGAAATAAAGCCAAGCAAGAGTCTAGCAAAGGCAAAAGAAATGGATGCCCAACTTGGACAGTTATGCAGAGGAAGCCAACTGTTAGAATATGACAGATTATGAAATCACAGCTACAGAATGAATACGTGATGCATGTGAATGCTCCGTTGTACGCTTGGCAACAGAAAGCATATACGAGTATTAAGTTTAGCACTATTGTTGATAGTATACATTCGATATTTTTTAAAAAAAAAATTTTATTGTCATTGTAATTAAAGAAGAAAGGTGCTCATCCCTAACTACTAATTGCTACATCATTGGAAAATTAAATGGGATGATGTGGAAACCACAAGTGGATCATGCAAAGGAAATTTGGGATGCCACGACATTGATGGAATTGAAGAAAAACATAGTTAGGGCTGAGAAATGGATGGTTGTTTTAGTTTCAGTTCCCCCAACTAAATAAATTTGCAAACAAGCCAGGCTCTAAGGATGGAGGATTGTTGCAGTGATGGATAGCAAAACACCAACAGAGTGGAACAATAACATGCATATGAGGCGGACAATGTGGTAGCATGTGGGTGGCCATCCATAACATCAGTTACAACAACGACAATGATGGAGCCTTCTATGCCTATGCATCACCTGATTAACCTCATCCCTTGCAACGTGACAGTTCACAAACCCTTGATCCGGCACCTATCCCACCTGCACGATGACGCCTAACGCCTGGAGAAATATATGGTAAAAAGGATTAATTTTATTACTATAGGTTATCAGGATATATGCCGAAGGTTGTGAAAATAAAATCTATCAAAGAATAGGAAAATCAATTCTAGTAAATTAAAAAGATTCCATGGCCAAAACCAATTTCAAGGGCAATTGCAGGTGCAGTGGAACAGCATGTTGGGATGACCAATGTACTCCAGCTCCATGAAAAGGTAACTCTAAAAGTCAATTTGATGCTAAAGCTATGTCTTTCGGGCATAACTGGTTGGAACGGTGGCTTCTATCTTTGGCCCAATGCAAATAACTAAGGTGAAATTTCCATAGAATTTTCCATGCCTTAGAATTAGATGGTATCTTATCACTAGCTCTATAAAATGGATTCCTTGGGTTATATCGATGACCAAGCAATGGCTAATTCTTTGTGCAAAAAGCTCATCTTTGATAACATTGTTATTATTATTGAAAAAGAGAAAAGAAAATTTTGGGATATTTGTGGAACGTCCTATATAAAGGGGACATTTAGTTAGTATTCATTTTATTCCTATGGTAATTGTAGCTAATTTTAAATTACCAAAAAGACACATGCCAATGTTAGCATGATTTTCTCCTAACTTCATGTATAAGTTATAATTTCCTAACTTGTTGGGCAAGTTATAACTTCCTTACTTGGGAGAGAAGTTATCCAAGATATTTTGTAATACCTAACTACCTATGAGACCTTATAAAAGGACTTAAAGGGTAGGAAGAAAAAGGAGGTCTCACACTTTGGGTTTTGGGAAGAGCATTTGTAAAGAAGACATTGTGAAGGATTGCTTGTAAGATGATTTGCTAAAGACAACATTTCAGCCTCTTTGTCATAGTCCTGTGAGTTATATTTTATTTTTTTTTATTTTGTATAAATTTTTTAGCTAATGGTTTACATAGTATCATGCTTGGCAAGTAATTTTGGGATTTTTAGATTGCTCTTATTATTCTTGTTGCATGATAGAAAACTTTTATTAAAATTTTTCCATAGAAGAGCTTGTGTTTGAAAACCTTAAGAGCATTTTAGTAGAGAATTTTATTATTTTGCAATGTATAAGGACCACTATTGAGATTGTTGTAAGATAGTCTCTGCATGTAGTCAAGCCGTTGAACGATTCAATAGTCAAGAGGGTTCAGAAAATCTTTGGTATTTTGATAGGACCAGAATAGCTTTCTTTTATCTTTAAAGTGAATCTCCATGGTATTTCAATCATAAATTGTCAAGTCTTTTGAAAGTTCTGTTGAATGCAATAGTTGACATCCATTATGTAGCCAAAATAGAGTCTGGTAAATGATAGTTTACGTAGCAATTTTTTGGGTAGCATAGTAATATTGTCTTGAAGAAATTGCTTATTTGAGCCTTGGAAGTTTGAACAATTCGTAGTTATTGAATTTGGGATAGCTTTATTGTGAAGTGTTTACTCGTATCATTTTACCTTGTTTAAATATTTGAGAGCTTTACACAAATCTGCTTTCTTTTTCTCTTCTTTCTATTTCCATTGAATCTCGTTCTATTTCTAGTTTTCTTGTGAAACTATCTCTTTCTCTGGGGAAAATTAAAAGTAGATTCACAGAGTTGTGCTCAAATGTTTTTGCAAAACTTTATTTGTTACAAGCAGGTATTATAAGGACGACATAAACTAGGTAATTGAACAAAATAGGAACTCTCAATGACTCACAGTACTTTGCAAAGTTGGCTGAATTTCTTTAAGATAAGTCATTTATAGTTTTACACACAACCCAATGGTTTCATTTTTCACAATAGCACACTGCAATAGCACACACACATACTCACATTAACTATTGATTCTATTTGGAGGTATCTGGGCCTTGGTGTTGCCAGAGACCAGCAAGCACCTAAATCCTATTTGAGGACACTCATTGGCGGTCATGTCCCAAACGATCACCAATAGATACCCATATGGATTAGGTTTCTTGTAAAGGTATTACTACCTTGGTGGTGCTAGCACTCATGGCTATGGTCACTACTACTATTGATACTACTTGTATGGTTATGATGGAGTTTCACTTTGATAATATTTTTATTACTAGTGGAATTGCCTAAGATTGCCTTGAGGATAAGGTAATATTTTGGGTGTTTGCCTTTTTGTTAATCATAGATTTAGAGCATACACCCTAGACTCCTATAAGTATGGAATAATAGGGTAACATCCCTTAGGATGTCCATAATGGTAGATGTCACACCCACCATCATCATTTGATTTAGTTCCCACAACTTCCTCTAATGTAGCAATCTTGCCCTTACCTCTTTGATTGACATGTTCAGCTTCCTTGCACCTCCTCCAATCACAATTACTACCTTGTTCTTTGTACTCTTCAATAATTTTTAGGATAGATTGAAATCTACTATACATAGAGTCCCATAATTGATCAACTTTGGCCAAAATTTTAGAGGTAAATTTTTGAAACAACAAGTTTTCTAGTTCACCACCTCATCAAATGATGATTCATCCTCACTGTTACAAAATTGAACCTCCCTCTTATGAATGGAAGGATTAAAGTTGTACTCTTCTACATTTTCTTATTTTCTCAACTCTCCTTATTATTTTGCTTCTTACTTAATCAAATATTAAATTTCATGGGCTCTTAATTCTAATAATCATCCTTGGGCATAGAAAAAAATAGTTCTTCTTATTTCTAATTAGATCCCATCTACAATATGGCAAAGTTACTCTTATTGAGAATAACCATGGCTAGGACATCTTTGCAATAAGGAATAGTATTGTCCCATTATGGCATCCAAGGGTTCATGTGTTCATTATTTCCATCCTTGGATCTACATCCTTAAGTTGGATACTAAAGAGTATGTTTGATATTTGTTGTTGAATAGTTCAAGCATTGTGCTCTACCATCTAATGGATTATGGTTCTAAGGGCCAATACAAACTTTCTACTACTTTAATGAGTGACCTAGGAAACAACTTAAGCTTTTGCTAGTTTTTTTCTATATTTTGCAAGGCACAGGCATCATAAAAATATTGAAGATGGTTTTGCAAATTTGACTTATATTCCCCCTCAAACCTAAGGATATAGTTCATGTCTAGCCTCTTGATTTGACTATCCTAAGTGTTCCTTGTAGAAATTCTCATTGCTTTTGAAATGTTTAGCATGGTTTAGGTAGCAAGCAAAGGCTCATAAAGGCCATGATTTTGGTGCCTATGATGCCCTCTACTACCCCTTTGTTCATGGTGTTAAGTCTCTCTTGAGTTCTTGCACCCTAGGTCTAGACTTGCCTAATGGTCCCAATGCTTATTTTGGTCTTGTTGGTCACCTCCATCATTATAATATCCCCTGTGATTACATTCAAAGCTAAAAGAAGAAGAAGATGATGACCAAGGTGAAGAAGAAGGAGGACTAGCATATCACAGTTCTTGCCAACCCCTCTTTGGTAATCGTGGCCATGATCATAATCAAGTTTCATGTTTTCATACCTACCATGAATCTCCTCCTTAGATCCCTTTTTGTCATTGGATCTATTCTTTCCAAAACCTAGATTATGGATTGTGGACTATAGGTTTTGGTTTTGACCTCCTTCACTGAATTTAAAGAGAGGATTTTTACTGAATGGAAAATCCACAAAGAAGGATTCTACATCATCTTTTTAGTACAAAAGGTATGGGGAATCATTGAATCACTTCTCCTTCACAAATTCATAGCATTTCTCTAGTTTTCAATCCCTAAGACATTGTGCATTAGTTGGCATCAATATCTTACACAACATACTTAGCACGAAGTTCTTGGAGGCCCTACCATAAGATTTTGGTGAAGCATTGCAGGAAAAAATTGATTGAGTAGCAACACGATGTTGCCCTCCATGTCACACCACTATAAAAGTTTATCTTGGTGTAGGATGAAGGTGAAATTTGGTACATACTCATTAGGATGAGCATATACCACTCTATATTGTTGGGGCATCTATTGATTTACTCCATCAAACTTGGATAGAGAATCATTGATGTAAGAAGAATAATTTGTGTTAGAAAAGAAGAAATGTAATGTAAACCTTAAAATTGTTGTAGTAATTTTAATATATGATATGAATCTAGGATTTATTCTAATGATCTTGAATAATTTTTCACTAAGTCCTAGATAGCACACATAACAACTAAAGGTCCTTAGCAATGATGCCAATGATGAGCAGTAAGGTACCCCTACACCCAACCATATGAATCACAAGTGTTCATGCATGATTTATTCAAATTTTGTAGAGCTTAAGTTCCTAAATACATAAGTTCCTAGGACATTAAATTTAATTGTGATGATCGTTGTCTTCTCAACTACACTTGTGGAGCTTAATTGTATGGTTAAGCGTAATTGAGGCACATGATTTTTATTATTTCGTACATTATTTGTCCACAATTAAAATCAAGTTGAAACATAATTGATGAACCACTTCAACTAGTCTGATTACTAATTGATAACTCACTATCCTAACATAAGTATCCAATCCCACTTTTTCTGCACATCCTAAATATGTACAATGCTACTAGATTACCAAATGTTAATCATTGTTGAGACTACCAAGAGTCATACGCATGCTCAAAGTGATCGTACTTATGTGCTTAATTAATTACTATTTTTAGCTTAATTCCTTGGAAGCATTAAAGGAAATTACATAAAAAATTAAATGCATGAATAAAATATTTAAGCTAGCCAAGGTGCTACAAGGTTTGATAAAAAAGCTTGTCATTATTGTCACGCATACTATTGTGCTTAGGTACCATAGTGCTCAAATAAAGATCCATACTCTAGGCACTTTCAAAAATAGTCTAACTCTAGAGAAAAGAAATTGCAAGAGTTTTGCTATGACATAACAAAAACTATATGGAAACCATGTGCCAAAGCATTATATTTATAGGCTAGCACATACCCCACGATATGGAATATTCAACATTGCATTTTGGAACCTAATATTGGATACTTGATATTGTGGCTTTGATATTAGAACCCTACAAAATACAATTCATCAAGGTGCAAGTAAAAGACCAAGAGGCCAAGGTAGAGACTACAATAGAAGATAAGAACTAAAACACAAGGAGTAGGAAGCCTAATAATTTAACATTTATCAAGAGACTCCTACTGTGGGACAATTAGACTAGGGAGAAGTAGAAGAATCACCAATGCAAGGACAACACCTCATGCTAGCACTGGACTATCTCTAAGATATTTAAGAAAGATCCATCTGAACAACAATTATTGTTGAGATGAGCTTTGGCCCAGTCATGGAATTTATGCTAGAAGTAGTAAAGAAATTACTTAAGGCATCACCATTATGGCATATCCTATCTGATAGTGGTGGATGGTACCTTGGGGAAACTTACCAGTTTTGGCACAACAAGGAAGAGGGTAGAATAGTTAACATTGGAGGAATCTTAGTTTCATTCTTGATCAAGGTAATTGTAGAATCTTTGAATACACTTGATGAAGTATATTTTTTTCTAGCTCCAATATCTGGTATCCAATATTGGATACCTAATATCAGGAGCCAAGAAGTGATGTCAGATATCTAATAAGGTGAGATGTGTGCCAGCCTTTAAATATAGCACTTGGGTGCATGATTTGGTAATCTTTTGTCATACCATAGTAGGGCACTTGTAGGTTTTCTTCCCTAGAGTTAGAATATTTTTCCAAAGTGCTCATAGTATGAGTCATTGAGTGTACAAATATTTATTTAAGCACTATTATACCTGAGCATGGTAGTATGTGTGATAATAAACATGAGCTTTCTGATAAACCTCATATCAGTTCAGCTAGATTAACTAATTTATTTATGCATTTAATGTTTCATGCAATTTCCTTTAATGTTTTTAATAATTAAGAAATTAAGCTAGATTGGTTAAATAATAATTAATTAAGCACATAAGTATGATAGCTTCGAGTATGTAAATGATGCTTGGTAATCCCAGTAATGCTTAATGTTTGATAATCCAACAATGTTATATGTGTAAAAGATGTGTATGGAAAGAGTGATCAGATACTTATGTTAGGAATAATTAGACATTGATTAGTTAGTTATATTAAACTAGAAATTAAATTATTCAATTCCTTTCATCATTTATTTTAAGCACTCAAAATATAAAACATGAAAATAATAAAAATCATATGCGTAGATTACACTTAACCATATCTTTGTATATTACAAATGTAATTGAGAAGACAAAAAATGACTGTTAGGGAAAGTTCACTTCCTAGAGATTGATGTACTAGAAGACATAAAATTTTCAGAATTTGAATAGATCACATGAACACTTAGTGATTCATATGGTTGAGCATAGGGGTATTCACTGCTCATCATTAGCATCATTGCTAGAGACTCTTTTTGTTTGAAATGTTATCTATTTAGGCATAGTGAAAATCATTACTATTGTTGGATGGAGCTTATGATAAAAATCATTTTCAAAATAAATATAATAATTTAAGCACATTGATATCTTATTCTAATTGAAAAATGTCTTCTTCTCATAAGTGTGATGATACTAAACTTTTGGTACCTTAGGAATGTAGGGTGGTATATACTCATCTAGATGAGTATGTGCCTTAATTCACCTTCATTTTGCATTAGGATAAACAACTATGCTAGTGAGATATGAAGGGCAACATTGTAATGCCTCTTGATTGATCTGTGTCCAAGATACTACTCCAAACTCTTAGGAGGTTGGGCATTTAGAATCTTCAAGAAGAGTATGTTGTGCATGACCATGACTACTAGGACTATCATCCCACTGAAACACAACATAGGAGAGATTGACACCAAGATAAACACCATGAAGCTATGAAGGAAAAATGATTCACCAAGCCCTTGTTCCTACTTAACCAAATCAAGAATGAGGATCCTCCCTCTGGGACTTCTTAACATGAAGACTTTCCACACCTTGATATTGGTGATGGAGATGTGAACCTAAATCTATAGTTCACTATTAACAATCTAGGATTACGTAATAGTAGGATTCAAAGAAAGGGCTTGGGCAAGCATCAAGATGATAATAAAGTTAATGAACATGTTAGTGATAAGCATAGAGGAACTGGTAGACACCATGATGGTGGTATTCCTCCTTCCTCCTCATCCTTTTTATTTGCATCTTTTTATTCTTCTTTAAGTTCTAACAAAAATCATAGAAAGAACAATCATGATGAAGGTAAATAGTAGGACAATGATAATTGTAGAGACCACCATAAATGAAAGGGTAGCAGAGGAAATCATAAGCATCATCAAAATAATGATGATGAGGAGCCTTTTCTTGCCACATGAAACATGCTAAATATTGTAGAGGTAGTAAAAATTCTAATGAGGTATGCGAAAGATAGTTAGATTAAGTGATTTGACATGAAAAATATTCCTAGATTTGAGGGAGGATATAACTCTAATCCACAAACACATCTTCAAGCTTTTCAAGATTCTTGCACCTTATAGAATATTGAAAATCATTGGTAGAAATTAAAGCTATTTCCTAGCATAGTCATCAAGAAAACAGAAAGTTAGTATCAGTACTTGGAGCCAAAATCCATTCATAGATGGAATACAATGCTAGAGTCATTCAATGATAAATATCAGATGTACTCTTGGGTATCTAACTTGGGAAGACAGATCCAAGGATGAAATTAAGGAATACATGAATCCTTAGACATCACCATAGGTAGATATTATTCTCTCATACACTGATGCCCTAGCCATAGTTATTCTTAATAGGAACAACTTCACCACATCATATATGGACTCATATAAAAAATAAGAAGAACTGTTGGAGTCTATGCCCAAGGAAGACTATTAGAATTAAGAGCCCATCACATCTAAAGGCTAATAGAGTAGGTATCAAAAGAATAAGGAGAGCTAAGAAAACAAAAGTGCATAAGAACATAATAGGAATCCTTCCATCAGAAAGAAAGAAGTCTACTTTTGTGAAAATGTGGAAAAATCTATGTTTGAAATTTTGGCCAAGGTAGATAAAATGTGGGATTTATTAGATGAAAAATTCCAAATTTCTCTAAAAATAGAAAATGAGTTAAGAGAGTAGAGTAGTGATCATAACTATAGGAGGTAGAAAGAAGCTGAATGTGCCTACCAAAGGGGCAAGGGAAAAGCCACTGTAGTTAAATAAGTTATGGAGACTAAATTAGATGATGATGGTGGATGTGATATCTGCCATTATGAACATCCTAGGGGATGTTTCCCCTTTGTGTCACACTTATAAGAATCCATAGTGTGGATGATAAACTCTAGATTGGAAAAGAGGCAAGCACTGAGAAGGTTACCTTATCATTAAGGTAATCCTAAGTAGTTCCACCAACAACAAACCTACTATCCAAGTGAAGCTCCACCATAATTGTATGAGTACTACCAGTAGTGGTAGCACCCACAGTCATGGGGGATATGACCACTAAAGTAGCAGTACTCTTATTGTCAATGAAATTCATACGGATATTGTGTCTAGCAATCCATTTCTTCACATGACTCTTCTAGTCACACCACCTTTCAACATCACTACTACCCTCTAGATTATTACAAAACTCATTCTCCATCTACTAGAGGGGAAATCCAATATTCTTATCATCCTTCTCATCCTTTTGCATATGTCCCTTTACCCTCAACCAATTTATTGCCTACTGCATTGATGCAGGGAAAAATTCTACCTTAGTTGCAAGAAGACAATGCAACTAGGGTTGTTGACTTATAGTTGGCTCCTCAGCTGAGTGGTTCAAAAACTTAATCATGAAAAAGACCTTTCTTTCGAACCAATAGTCCAACTAAATCCTCACAAACACATATAACTGGAACCCTTATTCTCCATCGTCCTCTACCTCTAATCCATCCAAGTCCCTTTCAAACCAAACACCTTTCAAAGTTCATACCATCATGTTAACTCATGCAGTAATCAATTGGATAAAAGTTGGTCATGTTCCTAGGAAACTATCTAATCTTTGAAGTCCCCTTATTTACCTTCAAGTTTCGAGGAATGAGCCTTGGAAGGCTTTTTTGGATTTAAGTTTTGGTATTAATTTAATTTTCCATGAGATGTATAAATCCTGGAACCTACCTCCACTTAAGAAGAGCAGCATTTGTCTCTAGTTCGTTAATCATTCCATCATTTTTTCCTTGGGAGTAATGAAGGACATTGTGACCACTATTTGTAGGTGGTCCTACCCTGTCAATTTCCTAGTGATTTGAGTAGACAATTGCAAGGGGGACTTTCCAATCATCATGGGAAGGGATTGGTTGAGCATTTTTAATGCATGATTAGGGAACCAAAATATTTCCCTAAAATATCTAAATAAAATGCATTCAAAAAAATTGAGAAAAATAAAGTTCCATGCATCGCGTATAGTGATATTGGGTGCAACTTTGTGTAAATACTATTGACCATTAATATTGTATCTATTAAAGCATACAATTAGTGTTCTGATATATCTAAAATTCAAAGGTGCTTGTATGTAGAAGCCATAAAACAAGAGGATACCCAATGGTTGACAACTAATCCTAAGAGCAACTCAACACTTTACATGAAACTTGCTGAGATCCTAACATGTGTCCACATTGAAGGCATGGATGAACTAAAGCAAGTTCATCACCAACTCTTCATTGAAAAAATTGATGATACCAATTAAGGAGAGTTGAAAATTCTTAAAAATTTTAAACAAGAGCCCTTATAGTTGAAACATCTACATACCAACATAGAATATGCATTCTTGAAAAATCAAAAGTTATTAATAATTAATGCAAATATTTTTCTTGAAAAAAAAGAAATGTTGTTGAAGGTGGTCAAAAAATGGCCAACAACCTTTCTTTGGTTATATCCTAAACTCATAGGGTTTGATCCTAGGATATGCTAGCATCGTATCTACATTGATCCAGCTAGGAAGCCAAAGAGGTAGCCACAATGATGGTTGAATCTCAAATTGAAGTAGATTGTCAAAGAGAAAATTGAACAACTCTTCAAGGTGGGGATGATCTGTCCCATTGCAAATAGTGAGTGAGTTATTCCACTTGTGATTGTGCCAAAGAAAGATGGTAAGTGGTGGATCTAGATCAACTTCTAGCTATTGAATATGGTAACATTAAAAGATCACTTTCCATTACAATTTGTGAGTTAGGTGTTGGACACCATTTCTGGGCATTACTATTATAATTTTTTGGATGGTTATAGTGACTATAACCAAATCTATATTGCACTAGAGGATCAAGCTAAAACAATATTCACAAGTTTTTTGGGGATTTTTGCATATCGAATGATGCTTTTTGACTTGTGCAATGTCTTTGCCACATTCCAACACCTGGTCTTGACTATCTTTTAGTAGAAATTCAGTAATGGGGTGGAAGCCTTCATGGATGACTTCTTTGCCTATGGGGCTACATTTGAGCAAGCCCTAGATCATCTTAAGCAAGTGCTCTAAAGATGTGTAGAGATCAATCTTCAGCTTATTTTCCAAAAGATCCATTTGATGGTCTAAGAGGGTATTTTGTTGGGGCACAAAATTTCACAAATGGGGATTGAGGTTGAACCTAAGAAGATTAGGGTCATCCAAGGAATTACCCATCAACTAAAAATTGTAAAAGATGTTCAATCATTCCTTGGACACACTAGTCACTATCAAAGATTCATAGAAAATTTCTCTAAGATCAACAAACCATTGATTGAGCTAACAAAAAAAAGATGCTCCATTTGTTTGGACCAAGGAATGTGAATATGCATTCTAACAGCTGAAGGAGAAACTTGTAGAAACTTTATTTATATGAGAACTAGATTGGTCTAGACCATTTTACATCATGATGGATGCATCAAATTATGCCTTGGGGGTTGTGCTTATGTAGTTGGATGACAAGAAATGTATATATTACATCTATTGTATAAGTCAAAGCATTGTGGGAACATAGTTGAACTGGACCATCACAAAAAAAGAACTAATGGAAGTGGTGTGTGCTCTAAAAAATTTTAGGTACTATGTGCTTGGATACAAAATGTTCATGCACATGAACCATAGTGCAATTCTTTTCTTGATGAATAAGCCAACAGTGAGCCCTCATGTCATATGGTGGTTGGTGATCTTGTAGGAATTTAATCTAATGATGATAGATCAAAAGAAAACTAAAAATGTGATTGTTGATGACTTGTCTTGATTATGATGAAATAACAAAGAGGAGGAAAGCTCATAGTTTGATTAGTTTTCTAATGAATTCCTCTTTACTGCAACTATAACTAAACAATTACTGATTGAGCCTAAATGGTACAATGGCATTCTTGCCTATATTCACACTCAAGAGATGTCATAAGAGCTGGACCATTAGAAGAAACAATAGTTTCTTCACCAGGTGAAATGCTTCATGAAGCTCAATAGGCACCTCTACAAGATGTGTGCCGATGTCCTAGTTTGCTAGTGTGTCCCTAATACTAATCAACTACATGTTCTCCAAGATTCTCATGAGGGTCCTTATGGGGGACCATTATGTAGGGAGATGCATGATCATTAATATGCTAATGGAAGGATATTACTAGCTAATACTTTTTAGCGATGCTCACCAATTTGTTAGCTCTTGTGAATATTGCCAACATGATGGTGAAATGACTGCTCATATGGAGGGACCTCAATAGTGGATGAAACCATTGGAACCCTTCGACATCTAAGGCATTTGCTTCATGGATTCCATCATGCCCATGTTAAATGGAAACGTGTACATCATAATCACTATTGACTATTGTACAAAATGGGTAGAAGTAGCAACCTTCATCAATTGTACATCTTCTACTACTACTTAGTTTGTACAATAGAATGTTGTAAATAGGTTTGGTGTGTCATGTGCATTAATTTTTTATAATGAAATTCACTTTATAAGAACTACCTTTTAGAAGCTCATGCAATGATTGGGGTTTTAGCATAAATTAATAATACCTTATCATCCTTAAGCCAATGGTCAAGCTAAGGTTCCAAATAGGGAAATCAAAGATCTTAATGAGAATACTTAGCAAATATAGGATAGACTAGAGCATGAAAGTAAACGATTCTATTTGGGCATACTACTCCACCTGGAAGCCCCCTATAGGCTACTCTTCCTATGAGCTAGTGTACAAAAAATTACTAACTCTTTTTATTTGATCCAAGCTTTGTATGCTTTCAACAACTTGTGATCTTAACATCAACTTAAGTCTAGCACAAAAAGAAATATTAGTGAATCTTAACCTACTAGACAAAAACCAATTGGTGGCCTTGTCATCTAACAAGTTGCATAAGGCATAGAACAAAAAATTCCATAACCTTAGAATTAGAAAAGACAAATTTCAACTAGGAGATGAGGTCCTCTACTAGAACCTGATACATGTTCCATAACAAACCAAGTTTCAAATATTGTGGGAGGGCACTTATATTATTTTCAAAACCATTCCTTCTAGTGACATGTTAATCTATAAACTTGAGAGCCCAAAAAAAAGTAGTTGGTTAATACATAACAATTCAAACCTTTCCATGTGCTTAACCAAGCTAGTGCAACCAATGCTTCATCGAATGGACAACAATGCTCAATCTTTCAGATCTTTTCCTTTCAACTTAGTCATGGGGGAGATGGCCATAGATGATAACCATTATAGTGGTTCCTTAGTTTTTCATCTTTTTTAACATGTTTTTGTTTTACATCTTACTATTTTTACAACTTTTTGTTTTATGCCTTCTTTATCTTACACCTTTTTGTTTTTACTTTATTAATTTTTTCCAAATTTTGTTTTACAACATCGTTAGTACATTTTATTTTTCTTGAATATTTTACAATTTCTTGTAATTTTTATTTATTTTTATTTGATTTTTAATTATTTTGTAATAATAATATGCCTTATTACAAATTGGGTACAATGTGGTTTGCTTGATGTGGGCATCTACTATCCAGTTATTTGATTGTTGGTGTTTGGATTCTAGCTTTAAATTATATTACTAATAACTAAGATATGGTTTATTTTTCATGAAATAGGTAGTGAGTCCACATCCTCTTCCCATCCAAAAAGTCTACGATGTTTCGATTCTCCAAGTGTGAGGTCCCTTTTCATTAATAAAACCTTAGCAAACTTGTGACCTTGGTAGTTTCCAAACATGGAAAGGATTCAAAGGTTTGAACAAGGTGTGACTTCAAGGATATTGAATACTCTTTATACTCTTCTACTTAGGTGCATGGGTGTTTTCATATATTTCTTATTGTTTCATGTTGATCAATAATAGGAATTTAAATAAGTCTTTGCATGGTATGGTTCCCATTCAAAACAAAAATAAAAAAGCAAAAAAAATAGGAATTCAAAGCACATTCCTTAGACAAAATAAATAGGCTACAAGCACTAGTTATGGGAGACATGTTACCCATTCCTAGAGATCCCATCTAACTAAGTCCTTTTCTTACTTCTTGCTTCTCTTTTCTTCTTAAATAAGGAATGGTGGTTATTTTGTCGGAGTACTCTTGTGTCTCAAGGGGATGGATAGTTCTTAGAGAACATGGTTGGTTTTTTCTTGGACTAAGGATGGATTTTATTAGGTCATTTAATCACAAAATTCATAAGGGACTTCATGTGACCTTATTTTAGAACTCTATTACACTTTCTCTCTCTCATCCATCTATGTTTTTCATGTCTAACCTCATTGCCAATGTTCATGTCTTTGTTTGATGTCTTGGTTGTGTGTCAAAATTTTTAGGTAGTTTCTTTTAGGTTTAAAAAACTTAACTTTCTATAACTATTAATTACCCATGGGGCCCATGGACTCCTTGGTTTGAAGATATGCAAGGGCAACAAAGGGCATGTGCCAACTTTGGGGAGGATCCACTTACATACCTTTTGGTTGGGTTAGTTAAGTTCTTTATCCTTAGGCATTCTCACAATCAAATCCTTTTGCATGTCTTATCAATGACATTCAATAGTGTCCATCTTCATAATTTTTTTTAATAAAATCCTCTTTTTGTTGTTGTGAATTCTTTAAACCTCTTCAAGCATTTCATCATATTTGAGCTTTCTAGAATCTAATAATGGACCACTTATCCATTTCACCCTATTTTTCAGTCTTCCTGCTAGTGTTATTAAAAAGAAGCACTTCACCATAATCAAAACTGAGCCAAGTGTAACTACCAATGAGACAAGGTACCTAAAAGCTATAAGTTACAAATTGCACACCAATCCATGATTTTGTTGTGACTATAGTGGGAAGCATGGACTAGAGGCAGGACTGTCTTCACCAAGGAATCAACAATAGCATCATGCGACAAGGTCCCTTCATGATCATTGAATCTTCTCCCTAATTCTTTAGCTATCATAGGAGCTAGATGTCAATTTTGACTAGGGTGTTCAATTCTATTATCATGAACATCCAATTTTGTAAATGGTTGTAAATCCATACACTTGGGCACTTAGAATCTGTCTGTTTCATCTAAGTTAGTTTGCATGTTAGTCAATAATCTCATACCTTCTCAATATTTTGTAAGGGACTTGTTCCTCCTTTTGTTTACTTAAGGATAAGTTTTTTTTTAGTCATGGGTGTATGATGAAGTATATTTTTGTCTAGATCTGATATCGAATATCCAATAATAGATACTCAATATCGAGGACCAAGAAGCAATGTCAAATATTTGATATTGTAGAATGTGTTTTGGCCTATAAATATAGCACTTGGACACATGATTTGATAATATTTTATCATAGCATAGTAGAGCTCCTGTAATTTTTCTTCCCCAAAGTTAGAATATTTTTTCAAGGTTCCTATAGTAGGAGTCCTTAAGTGTATAGATCTTTATTCAAGCACTGTTGTGCCTGAGCATGATAGTATGTGCAACAATAAAGATGAGCTTTCTAATAAAATTTACAACACTTCAACTAGATTAAATATTTTATTTATGCATTTAATATTTCATGTAATTTTCTTTAATGTTTTTAATAATTAAGCTAAATAAGGAATTAAGCTAGGTAGGTTAAATAGCAATTAATTAAGCACATAAGTATGATTGCTTTGAGCATGTAAATGATGCTTGGTAATCCCAGTAATACTTAACATATGGTAACCCAACAACATTATACATGTTTAGGATGTGTACAAAAAGTGGGACCGAATACTTATGTTAAGAATAATTAGACCTTGGTTAGTTAGATTAAATTAGCAAGCAAACTACTCCATTCCATTCATCCTTTTTTTTACATACTCATAATATGAAACATAAAAATAATAAAAATCATATGCCCTAATTACACTTAACCATACCTTTGTATATCATGAGTGTAATTAGGAAGACAATGAATGACTAGTGTATTGGAAGACATAGAATCCATGAAATTTGACTAGATTTCATGTGAACACTTAGTGATTCGTATGGTTGAGCATAAAGGTATTCATTGCTCATCAATACCTAATGAAGCACGAAGGTTAGCGCATCTATCTACCCAATTTGATTCTGAAATGAGAAACCTATGGTTAAAATGGGCTTCTAGCAAAGAAGATAAGGGCTACAATGAGCTAACTCTAGAAGAAAGAATCTACTTTGAAATTGGCACATATCTCCTATTTTTGACAAAAGGACTCAACAGACTATCCACTTATGTGGCTAAAGGAACTGTGATCCTAATAGGCAAATACAATGCCAACCTTGCATAACTCTACTTTATGGAAATGCATAGGTCATTTGAAGAAATAAAGGCATGGAATCCAACACTTCCATTTCCTTTCCTTATTGAAAAGCTATGTAGCCGAATTGAAATCCTAGGATACATAAACAATGTTCCCAGGAGAGCCTAAAATGCTTCATACACTAAGTTGCTAGCTCAAACTAATAGCACCCAGGAAATATCAGGATAAAGAACAAGGACAAGAACAAGAGCAAGAGCAACAATAATAGCAACAATAGAAGTAACAACACTAGCAACATTAGGAGCAATAGCAACAATAACAAGTTCCATCATTACCGCTGTAAGATTATAGAACATTGATGAATCATCTACAATAAATTGATGAGATCATCAACTAGCGAACAAGGGAGGGCCAATCTTTACAGAGTGATTGACAGTGCCATCCAGCCCACAGTTTCAGTAGATCCAACAAGTGGATAGATGTCACTACAATTAGGAGGAGAGGTGCAAGTGTAATAATAGATCTTTGTAAATGCTACATTGTTCTAGGTGGTGATTGATATTAGAGAAGGAGCCATAGTAGTGGTAATGAAGCACAAGGATTTAGTAGGAGTAGCATAGGTGATCACCAATCACATTAAAGAATATTTCAACATACTTGTTGTGTCACCAACAAATCTAACTGGAGCCAAAGATTCTCAAATGTTAGCCAAAACCTCGATGGCTCATGCTAACCATAAGAATGTGCTTAATAAACTACTATAGACTAGGAAAGTCATGAAAACACTTTTTGACATCCTTAGTCATGTCACTATAGTATAGTCTAAACTCATCACTACCAAAGAAAAACTAATCATGGTAGAGACAAGGGTAGAGCATGTAGAAAATGAAACTCTAAGATTACAAGAAGAGCTCATAGCCTAGAGAGCTAAATGTAGAGATCCTATACAACTCATTGCACTAAAATAGATAGAATAGGTTTGGATTGAGTAGATGAATAGCTTGATTAAGCAAAATGAATAGATGGTAATAGAGATAAAGTGGCATGAAATGCCTCGATAATAGAAGCATAGACATATGCACGTATCAACATACCTACGATAGTATAAGAGGAAAACAAACAACTTACTGCTAATAACATAAGGTTGACCACTGTCAAAAAGTAGAAAAAAATTTTAGAAGAGAGAATCCATCAGTTAAGGGAACAATTGGAGTAGATGAATAGCTTGATTAAGCAAAATATATAGATGGTAATAGAGAGAAAGTGGTATGAAATGCCTTCATAGCAAAAGCACAGACATATGCTCATATCAACACACCTATGATAGTATAAGAGGAAAATAAACAAATTGCTACTAATAACATGAGGTTGACCACTATTAAAAAGTAGAAAAACATTTTAGAAGAGAGCATCCACCAGTTAAGGGAACAACTAGTGAGGGTCAACCAAGACATGAGTTGCCTCATAAGAGGAAATCAGACCTTAATGGAGCAGGTACATGTCATCCAAAAAATGTTAGCCATTGAAATAAGTGCATGGAAAAATGGGACAAAGAAACACAAATGGCTCAAAGAAAACTTCCATAATCAAGTGGACATGTACAAGAAAAGTAACAAGAAAGATATCTAGATGGCCAAATCTAGAATCAACACCATGTGGGCACATAATCCTAATTGGAAACCTATCTTGGATAGTTATGCCCTTGTCCATCAAGCAGAAGTGAAAAACAAAGACCTATAGATCAAGGATCTAAAAGAATACATGGGGTTAGCTAACCTTTGTTATGTTAACTTAGCTATGATAATAGTAGGAAGGCTGAAGAATGAGCCAGAATAGAAAGTAGTGGCAACATATGCTCTATATGAAATAGAGTTTGCGGATTGTAAAGATAATTTGTAGAAACTCCAAGTGATAAACTCTAAACTGGAAGTAGTGAAGGCTAGCTACCAAGGAAAAAAATATGTAATAGCAAACCTAGCTAGAAGATTGAAAAATTACCATGAACTATGTGAAAATGTTAGAGTTTTTGAAGAAGATAGGAGGTAGTTCATAGCCTAGTATGTCATGGTAAATTAGATGTTTTTGTCGCTACCATGCCATGGGATGTACTTGCTACATCACACATTGCATAACAAGCATGGATAGTACATGATCCAAGAATGGAAGAGAATAAGGTTTAGGCACTCTTAAACGAATATAGATTTTAGAAGCTTGATGACACGGAGAAGCAACCAATGGAGGAGTGACTACCACTCAAAAATACACCAGGCTACATCAAACTTCACCAAAATTTTTTTTTTGTTAAAGTTGGCATGTCATGTTTTGTGTCATTTTTGTAAACACTACTATGGAATCTAAGAGTGAGGTATACAGTAGTTAGTCTCCTGAAAATCTACCTTTCAATTTTGTAAGGAACTTCATCCTCATTTTGTTTTAACTTGAGGACGAGTTTTTAGTTAGTCATGGGTGATGAGAGTGGTTACTCTAGTGGTTTATTCTAATTATTAGAGTAGTTAATATAGAGGTTTGTTCTAATTATTAGAGCAGTTACTCTAGAAGTTTATTCTAATTATTAGAGTGGTTACTCTAATTATTAGAGTAGTTGCTCCCAAGCCTATAAATACAATTCCCAAGCGCACAATTGGGAAAGAAGTCTTTTAGCAGTTAAGTAGCAAAACTTTGGTAGTCTATTTGAAAGTTAGAGTATTTTACAAGTGCCCATAGTAGGATGTTTAACTTTGGATGGATCTTTATTCGAGCATTGTGTACTTGAGCATACCTTGTGTACCGTAATAAAGATGATCTCTTTGATTCATCCTTGCAGCACTTGAGATTTATTTTCTTATGCATTTATTTAATTTTATTTTCTTATGAATTTATTTTATTTTATGAACTTTACATTTTTGTTATTAGCATAGCAATTCATTGTGATCAATTAAGCAAATCATTAAATTACACAAACAGGATGACTTCGAGCATGCATGTAATGCTTAGTAACCTAGTAACGATTACCATTTGGTCATCCCAGCAGTGTTACACTGGTTTAGGATGTGTATGATAAGTGAGAATGAATGTTGGTGTTAGGATTAGTTAGAACTTAGTTAATGAGTAGTTAAGTTAAATTAGTCACTTAGTTACCTCTCTCCTTCCCTACTAGCTCAGGACATAAAAACATAAAATCTATAAAAATCATATGCCTCAAGCTTACTTAACTGTACAATCGTGCATATAGGTAAGCTTGGGAAGACAATGATCAACCAACCCATCCTTATTCCACAAGGGCACATAAGCACTTAGTCATTGGAATTTCACTAGATCATGCTTGAAATGCTTGTATTCGTATGGTTGAGTATAGGGGTACCTCACCGCTCATCATTGGCACTGTTGCTAGGGACTTAGTTGTTTGTGCACTAACTAGAACATAGGAAATCATTCACATCATTGGAAAAAACCCTTAGGTTTGGTTGAGAAAATAATAAACAAGAATATATTACACACTGAATAGACAAGTATGTCTCCTTCTTCATACAAAAGTGCCTCACCACCTAGGTCTGAAACAAGAAATAGTTATTAGTGTAATACATATGATATTGCTTCGCCAGTCCCTCAACAAGTTTGAGTGTTATATATTCATCACAATGAGTATATACCAGACTTCACCTTTATCCTCCATTAAGACAAATAACTACATTGGCAAGACTTAGAAGGTAACATAGTGTTACCTCCCGATCGTTCAGTCCCAAGCATGCTTCTTCATGCTCTCACACAAATTGGCATGCCGCACTTACACGCAGAATACGTTGTGCAAGACCATGACTTGAGAGAATACTATCCCACAAAGGCACAATGTCAAAGGGACTTGCAATAGGGGAGACATCATAAGTCTTTGAAGGGTAAGTGGTCCCAGGATGCCCCACATGTCTTAAGTGAAAATGAGGGTGGTGAGGCTACCTTAGGTAGTTACCCATACAACGATTCTCCTCCCCTTCACTTTGGCCAAGGGGTTGCATATCAGAATCTTCATTCCATTATTTATAACCTAGGTTTTGATGCCCATAGGCATAAAGGATCCAAAAAAGGAACACGAACTCATGATAAAGGTGGACATTCTGATTGCAATCACGATTGAGGTTGAGACTGTAGAAGAGAAGGTAGCAAACACCATCATGGTGATGATTCTCCTTCTTCTTCACCTTCATCATATCCTTCATCCTCTCCTTCAATAGCTAGACATGATCATAAAGAAAAAGACCATGTGAATAAAGCTAGGAAAAGTGGAATTCATAGACGAAATAGCTAGGAAAGGGGATGAAGGCACTCTAGAGAGTCATGACATAGAGGTAGGGAGAGTAGGAAATAACGTAGGCATCATTGATTCCATGGATGAGATGATAAAAATGAACCCCTAATTACTATGTTAGACATAATTGAGGCTATTATAATTCCAACAAGGCACCAAAATGATAGTAGGATCAAAAGATTACATATGAACAATATCCCATCATTTGAAGGGGGATACGCCGCTGATCCTTAGAATCACTTACAAGAATTCCATGATGTATGTGCCTTACAAAACATAGAGAATGAATGGTAGAAACTTAAGTTTTTCTAGAAGACATTAGTTAAAGAAGAAAAAAGTTGGTATCGGTCCTTAGAACTAGAATCCATTCGTAGGTGGAGTACTATGTTAGAACTATTTAATGATAAGTACCAAATGTACACTTGAGTGTCTAACTTGTGAAAGGAAATCCAAGGCTAGAAACAAGGAGGACATGAACCCTTGGCTAGTACCATGGGCCAATACTATGAATTATTACATCATTGTCCTAGCCATGATTATTTGCAAAGGGATCAAATGCAGCATCTCGTGGATGGGCTTAGGCATGAAACGGGAGGAACCCTTGGGACATATGCCCAAGGAAGACTATCCAAGCTTAGGTCCCATCAAATTCAAAGAATATTGGAGAAATTTGCTAAGGATGAAGGTGAGATATAGAAGAGAGCAAGTGTAGAAGATTATAACCAAGATCCTTCCCTTCGAAAGAGGGGAGTAAGATTTTGTGAGGATGAAGAATAGTCACCACTCGAAGAGATGGTGAATAGGAAAACTTTGCCTATCCAAAATATGACATTAGAATTTTTAACAAAGGTAGAAAAAATGTGGGATTCCTAGATAATAGATTTCAAACTATTCTTAAAATAGTAGAGGAGTCTAGAGAGCAAGGTAGTGATCGCAAAAAAAGAAAAAAGAGAGAAGCTGAACGTGCACATAGCAAGGGTAAGGGAAAAGTTGCCATTAGTGAAGAGGTTCTGGATTCAGAAATAGATAATGATAGTGGATGCAAGATATGTCAATATGACCATCCTAATGGATGTTACCCTGTAATCTCACATTTGTAGGAGTCTGGGGGTGTATGCACTCAACCCATGATTAAACAAAAGGCAAACACCTCAAAGGTTACCTTATCCTCAAGGTAACCCAAGGTAGTTTCACCAACCCTTAACATATTATCCTAATGGAACTACATCACAACCAATTACGCAAGATTAATAGTGGAAACACCTATAATCATGGGGAATGCCATCACCAAGGCAACATTATCCTTACCGACAACCTAACCTGTATGGATATTACAAGGAGTAGCCGATCTTCCCACGTGAATCTATTGGTCATGTCTCTCCTCAATCTCAGTACCAAGCCCACAAGTATTATGGGACTCCCTCTTCTAGAGCTGATATTCCACAAGCATATCATCCTTCTCACCCAACAACATCTCTTCCACCAATAGCTCCACTACCACCTATTACTGTGATGCAAGGTGAAATCCCTACCTAGCCGCAACAACATAATACCATGAGGGCTGTTAACTCTCAACCTATTGTTGGTTCCAAAAACCACATGAAGAAAAGACCTTTCTTTAGAATCAACAGTGCAACCAAGCCCTTGCAATCACAAGTGGATAATTCCTTAGATGCCTCAGTATTCATGAAAAATTTAGAGTGCCCTTCAACCCAATCACTGCACTGAATGCATATGATCATGCTAACATATGTCATCACTGATTGGATCAAATTTTGCCACCTTCCTAGGAAATTCTTTGATCCTAGGAGTCCTCTGATATACTTAGAAATTTCTGAAAATGTGTTGTGCAATGCTCTTTTTGATTTAGGTTCTGGTGTTAACTTGATTTCTTAAGAAATGTGAAAGGCTTGGAACCTATCTCCATTGAAAAAGAGCAACATCTGTCTAGAGTTGGTTGACCAGTCCATCATTGTCCCATTGGTACTAGTGGAAGACATTGTTAGCATTATCAAGAAAAATTAAAGGAATCTATGCATGCCTAGGAATATATGATCTTTCCTTAGAAATATTAAAGGAAAATACATTTGGAAAGATCAAGAAGAAGAAAGTTCTGTGCATCACATATAGTGACACAGGGTGTAATTATGTGCAAAGGTCATGGTTTGTGCAAGGTTTAGCGTTGCTTGCATGAAATCAGTGTGCACAAGTGATTAACATACAAAGATGCTTGTATGCAGTAGCCACATGACAGGAAGACACCTAGTGGCTGATAGCTAATCAAGAAAGTAGTTCAATCATATGCATGGAACCAACTAAGGGTTTGACTTGTGCTTACATCGATAGCATAGACACATTAGAGCAAGTCCACCGCAAACTTTCAAGTCTTAACCTTGAAAATATCAACTGGTGGAAGTTGGAAATCTCGAAGAAATTTAAGTAAGAGTCCCTTGAGCTAAAACCATTGTCCACCAGTATGGAATACACATTCCTTAAAAATGGAAAATCAGTAATTATCAACACTAAGATTGCTCCTCAATAGAAAGAAGAACTACTGAAGGTAATAAATAGATGGTCAAAAGCATTCACTTGGTCATATCTCAAATTAACTGAAATAGATCCTATGATATGACAACATAGGATTTACACCAACCCCTATATGAAGCCTCGAAGACAATCGTAGAGGTGTTTGAATCCAAAGTTGAAGCAAGTAGTTAAGGAAGAAATTGAACAACTTCTCAAGGCTAGGTTCATATACCCCATTGCTGATAACGAATGGGCAGCCCCTTAGTTATTATGCATAAAAAGGGAGGCAAATGGAGGGTGTGCACAGATTTTAGGCTATTGAATATGACAACATTCAAAGATCACTTTCCATTTCCATTTTTTGACCAAGTCTTAGACACTATCATAGGGCATCGCTACTACAGTTTTCTAGATGTATATAGTAGATATAACCAAATACAAATAACCCAACAATACCAAGCCAAGACTATGTTCACTAGTCCTTGGGGAATGTTTGCATACAAATAGATGTCGTTTGGCTTGTGCAATGCTCCTGCAAGATTTCAACGACTTGTTCTAAGCATATTTTAATATCAAACAGGGACTGACATGGAGGTCTTTATGGATGACCTCTCCATTTATGAAGAAAACTTTGATCAAGCCTTGGACCAATTAGAGAAAGTGTTAAAAAGGTATGTAGAAATCAATTTGAGGCTTAACTAGTAGAAAAGCCATCTCATGATTCAAGAAGATGTAGTACTAAGACACAAAATCTCACACATAGGGATAGAGGTAGACTCAGAGAAAATCAAAGTTATCCAAGGAATAACAGTTAATTGGAAAATATCAAAGATATTTGGTCATTCCTTGGACACACTAGCTACTATAGGAGATTTATTGAAAAATTTTCAAAGGTTTCCAAATCATTGGTAGAATTAATGAAAAAGGTCATGCCTTTTGAGTGGACTAGGGAATGCGAATTAGCTTTCCAAACTCTGAAACAGAAGCTAGTAGAAACAACCATTCTACAAGCTCCTGGCTAGTCCAAACCATTCCATATCATGACTGATGTATCCAACTATGCTTTAGGAGTCATGATTACATAGTTAGATGACCAGAAGCATCCTTTTTACATCCACTGTGCAAGTAGAAGTATTGCTAGTGCACAACTTAACTACACTACCACTGAAAAAGAATTAATGGTTGCAGTGTTTGCACTAGAAAAGTGTAGACACTATGTCTTAGGATATAAAGTATATATACATATATATCATAGAAAAATAAGGTTTCTAATGAATAAGCCAATGGTAAGCTCTCGTATTATATGATGGCTTGTAATGTTACAAGAGTTCAATCTTATGATGATCGATTGTAAAGGCACCGAGAACGTAGTTGCTGATCATTTATCTCGATTGCAATGGGACAACAAAGAGGATGTATCCAAATTTTGATCATTTCCATCATGAATTCTTCTTTGCTAGTGTAGTGAATAATCAATCACCCATGGAGACAATATATACATACAGATCATAGTGCAATAAGGTTCCTCATAAATAAGCCAATGGTAAGCCCTCGTATCATATGATCGCTTATAATTTTACAAGAGTTCGATCTTACGACTATCGATTATAAAGGAAATAATAACATAGTTGCTGATCATTTATCTTGATTGCAATGGGACAACAAAGAGGATGAGTATCCAATTTTTGATCATTTCCCTGATGAATTCCTCTTTGCTGGTGTAGTGAATAATCAATCACCCACGGAGACAAACTGGTACAGTAGCATTCTTACCTATATCCTCACCCAAAAAACACAACAAGAGTTAAACATTAAGAAGAAACAACACTTTCTTCACTAAGCCAAGTACTTTATGGAGATCAATGGAAAACTTTACAAAGTGTGTCCTAGTGGCTTGGTTCGATGGTGTGTTCCCGATATAGATCAATTGCGAGTTCTTCAAGATGCTCATGAGGGTCTTTGCGGGGGTCATTAGGCTAGGAGATGAATGGCCATCAAGATCCTACTTGTAGGATATTATTAGCCTACATTATTTCTGGATGCCTATCATTTTGTCTAATCTTGTGGGCACTGTCAACAGGATGGGGGATCGACTACTAGAATGGAGGGTCCAGAACAATGTATTCAACCTCTAGAACCCTTTAACATTTGGGAAATTGATTTTATGGTGCCAATTACACCAATGTCCAATGGAAAAGCTTATATTATTGTTGCCGTTGATTACTTAACAAAATGAGCTGAAGCAGCTACTATTAAAAATTGTACATCATCAACAGCTACACAATTTATTCAACAACAAATCATAAACAGGTTTGGTGTGCCATGTGCACTTATTTTAGAAAATGGTACACACTTCATAGGTGCAACTTTTTGGAAATTAATACAAAACTTAGGGGTTGAGAATAAATTAACTACACCATATCACCCCCAAGTGAACAGTCATGTAGAAGTCACCAATAGGGAGATTACGAAGATATTGACAAGAACTATTAGTAAGTTTAGGTGAGACTAGAGCACTAAACTGAATGATGCTCTTTGGGCATATCGCTCCACATGGAAACTTCCTACAGGCTACTCTCCCTATGAGTTAGTGTATGGTAAATTACTAATGCTTCCCATTCAAACTAAGCTTTGTATAGGCATGTGACCTTAACCTTGACCTTGATATAGCATAGAAATAATAGTTAGTAACCCTTAACTTGCTAGATGAAAACTGATTAGTTGCCCTATCATCTAACGAAATTCCATAAGGCCTTTAATAAAAAACATCATGACCTAAGAATTAGGAAGGTTAAATATTAGCCAGGAGATAAGGTTCTCTACTGGAATCCCACACATGTGCCATAACATACTAAAGTTCAAATACTATGGGAAGGACCTTATATTATTTATGTAATTTTTCCTTCAGGGGCCATGATAATATACAAACCTGAGAGCCTAGATAAGAAACTTTTGGTCAACATACAACAAACCAAACCTTTCCAAGAGCTTAGGATAGCTAGTGCACATGCTACGTCTATTGATGGAGAACCCTGCTTAGTATTTTGGATCTCCTCCTTCCAACTTAGTTATGAGGGAGATGGCCACCTATGCTAACCATTCTAAGCCCTCAATTCTTTTTGAATTTTTTCGACACATTTTTTTATGCATTTTTGTTTCAGACATTTTTCTTACACATTTTTCCAACTTTTCTTATTTTTGTTTTGCACCATCATTCATATTTTTACTATTTGTTTGATTGCTTGATTTACTTTTACTTGTCATCCATTAAGTGTTCATGATGATGGATTGAATTATATCATATTGATTGCTAATGTTTGATTTTTACCTTTGAATTATGATGTTGATATTAAGGTATGGTTCTTTTGGTAAAACAGGCAATGAGTCCACATTGTCTACTTATCCATACAACTCTATGGTCTCTTTTGGCTTGGAACTGTATAGTCTCTCTTTTTCTAAGTAAACTTTTAATGAATTGGTGGTTGGGTATTTTTCAAACCAAGGAAAGACTCAAAGGATGGAAAGGGTGTGACTTCAAGGGGATTTGATGCATTTGTGCTAGCCATTCTCTTGGGTTCTTGGATGTTTTTTTTTCAGGTTTTTCATCGTTCTGACATTGTTCAAAACTTAGGAAGCTGAGTGAATAAAAATAAGTCTTTGCTTGGTTTGGTTCTCATGCAATAAAAAAAAAAGAAGAGAAAAATTGAGAAAAAGAGTGAGAATTCAAAGCACACCCTTTAGACATAATAAAGCAATATGGGCTACAACTTCTAGTTATGGCACTGGAAAGACATGTTACCCATGCCTAAAGGTTCCCTCTAACTAAGGCCCTTTCTCGCTTCCTACTTCTCCATCTTCCTCTCCTAGGAATGGTGGTGACTCTTTGTGGAAGAATTCTTGTTGCTTCAAGTGGATGGATTGGTTAAGTGTGTTGATGTGAGGTCACTAGATGTAGTTTGTTTGAGTCTAGATTTTGGATGAGTTCTACTTAGTCACATTAACCATGAAATTTACAAGGGGCTTCACATAACCTTGTCCTTGCGATTTCATTCCATTCTCTCCTCTCCATCTTTCTCCCCATTTTTCCACCTCATTGCCAATTTTATCATTAGTCCATTCTAGGTTGATGCATTATTTTTCTTTGGTGAATTTTTGTGGATAAGTTTTTAACTCTTACTTCCAAATGACATTCCAAGAGCCTACAGACTCTTTGGTTTTTGGATTTGTTAGGGCATCAAAGGCATGAGCTTCCTTTGGGGAGGAGCCACTGGCATTCCTTTCTGGTGCAATTGTTAAGTTCTTTTCCTTAAACATTTTCTACAATTAATCATCTCTTATTTCATCCCCATCCATGATATCTATTTTATTAGCGTTGTTGTTGTTATTTTTTTTCATCTTTCTTGTTCCTCATATTTTTCCATCTTATAGCTACTGGAGGTTTGCTCTTAGTCATTGGGGCCCTGGCACAAGTTTTCAATTTTCTCCATTTTACTATTTTCCTAACCCCTACACCTTGGGTAGTCACTTGTGATGAATTTCTAAACCAGTTTTTTTCATAACTACAACTTAGCCAATGCACTTCATATTGAGGCAAGGTATCAACTGCATTGTGATTTATCTATCCTTGCTCATTTGTGACTATGCTATGTGTGTAGATGGTAATCATACAAACAATGGAATAGGCTTGGAGGAAGCACTCAAGATGGACTAGAACTAGCCCATTTATAAAAGGAGCAAGTCTAGTGGTGTGGCTATGGATAAACAATGGAAGGAAAAATCTTAGCATTGGCAGCAATATGCTTTATTTTCTTTCTCTCTCTTTCTCTACAAGCTACCAAATAAAGGCTTGGATGTCATTTATGTACAAGTGTTCACTACAATGGTCATGAACACTAATGTTGTAATATGCTTGTTGATCCATTCACTGGGCACATTGAGTTTGTCATCCCATTCCACCATCAGTTGTCAATTAGTTAATAATCCAATACCTTCCTAATATTTTGGAAGGAACTTAATGAAAAGTTTCCATTTAGTCATGGGGGTACGATGAGAATGGTTACTCTAGCAGTTTATTCTAATTATTAGAGAAGTTACTTTAGCGGTTTATTCTAATTATTAGAGTAGTTACTCTAGTGGTTTATTCTAATTATTAGAGTAGTTACTCTAATTATTAGAGTAGTTTCTCCCAAGCCTATAAATACAATGTTGAGACACACAATTGGGAAAGAAGTCTTTAGCAGTTAAGTAGTGAAACTCTGGTAGTCTGTTTGAAAGTTAGAGTATTTTCCAAGCGCCCGCAGTAGGAGGTCTAAGTGTGGATGAATCTTTATTCGAGCATTGTATACGTAAGCACACCTTGTGTACAACAATAAAGATGAGCTCTTTGATTTTTCCTTGTAGCACTTGAGATTTTTTTTCTTACACATTTCTTTTATTTTATTTTCTTATGCATTTATTTTATTTTATGCATTTTACATTTCTGTTATTAGCATAGTAATTCATTTTAATCAATTAAGCAAATTGTTAAATTACACAAGCACGACCACTTCGAGCATGTGTGTAACGCTTGGTAACCTAGTAACGATTAGTGTTTGGTAATCCTAGCAGTGTTGCATTAGTTCATGATGTGTATAGCAAGTGGGAACAGATGCTAGTGTTAGGATTAGTTAGAAATTAGTTAATGAGTAGTTAAGTTAAATTAGTCACTTAGTTACCTCTTTCCTTCCCTACTAGAACAAGACATAAAAACATAAAAGCTATAAAAATCATATGCCTCAAGATTACTTAACCATACAATTGTGACACACAGGTAAGCTTGGGAATACAATGATCAAAAAATCCATCCTTGTTCCACAACGATGCATAAGCACTTATTCCTTGGAATTCGACTGGATCGTGCATGAAATGCTCATATTCGTATGGTTGAGCATAGCGGTACGTCGCCACTCATCAATTGGGTCATGATAAATCATATTTTTGGATGGCTAATACATTAGGCATCTAATATTGGAGCACAAGCTACAATTTTAGATATCCAATATCATAGACAAGTGTATGCCTATAAATATGACACTTAGGAGCACATTCCAAAAGTAAGCTTCATTCCATCCTTAGCAAAATTCTCTTAGTTTGTTTTCTTGATTTTAGCACTTTGCACTTAGTAGTGTATGCTTGTAGTGTGATGTTAAGTAATTGAATGGAGTCTTTATTTGAGTGAAATATACTTGGACTCATTTAATGACTAGAAATAAAGATCGAGATTACTTTGCATCATTATAGCATCACTTAGATTTCTTTATTGTCTACTTAGACTAATGTTTACTATTTTGATATAGTATAACATTTATTGTTTCCCTAGTTATTGATTTAATTTCTATGCACTTTAGTATTACTATTGTTAAGTAGAATGAATATGACTACTTCTGAGCATTAAGTGTGATCATTTGGTAACCTAGTAGTATTATTTTTTGGTTCACCTAGTAATGAGATACTTGGTAATCCTAGTAACATTTACATAACTCTAAGATGTTTGCAGAGAATCAGGAATAGATGTCCATTGCACTAGGCTAGATTAGATTCATTTAATGTTACTTAGATTTAGAAACCACTTTATTTACCTTATGTTCACTAGGAGTAAGAGGGTCCTACAACATCAAGACATCAAATAGCTCACCATGAGTTAAACCATATGAATTGATTTTACTAGCTCACATGGGAAGACAACGATTGAAAACTTAAACTAATTACTAGCATAACTACATTACCTTGTCCATGAAATTTTACTAGGATATGCATGAACACTCATATCTCATATGGTTGAGTGTTGGATTAGTTCACTACTCATCACCACCCTAGTCATATTTTGTGAGTTTGTATTCTTAGCATTTGAATTTTTGTGTTTGTAGTGTCAAGGAAGTTTGGTGGCTAGAATGGGAAACTCCAACTTTTGGATTCACAAGATCATGCATCATTTCAATAAGATTTGGAAGAAATTGCACACAAGTTTCCATTTTGGTCACAAAAATAGTGAATAGTAGTGCACACATTTTTTTTGATTTTCATGCCTATTCTGCTCAGTCATGTTACAACATGGAAAGATTGAAAATAAGGAATCAAATAGCTTATATTAAAAGTGGATTCTCTAATATATAATTATTTTTTTGTTGTGATTATAGAGAGGTAAATCTACATTCTGTATGAGGATGTGAGGTATTGTGGATATGAGGATGTGCATGGAATGTGGTCTATTTGATAGGAACTTAGATGAAAGGCACTGTTGCTACTGGTTGAAAAAATCAATATGGAAAATATGCAAAATTTTTGCAATAGGATTTTCATTACAGATGCTTTTCCTTTAAGGATGAATGAGAAAGCTACTTGCCAGAAAACATGGTTTGTCTAATGTCCTAACTCTATCTTTTTATCCATAAATGCATTATAATGGCCTATTTTCTTAATCATATTCAAATGTAGTAGGGATGTAATTACAATTTTATATCTTATTTTGAAACATTAAAACATTGAAGGTAGTTTCTTTTAGTTAAGCCAACACACTAAGGGTTAGTTTGATTTATGCTTGATAATCATGTTAGCCTTATCTCAACTTAATTCATGCTGAATACTCAAATTACAGTAACATCAATTATTTTTTAATTGAAAATTCTTTAAAGCTAAGCTAATATCATAGAAACAACTAGTGTAGTATTTTACAACACACAAAGGTATAATTTGATTAGTGTCTAATACACTCCCTAAAGTAGTATTTGAGATAGTTTGGTCCATGGAGATATGTTAGGAATTTAAACATATTCGTAGATTATTTTGCTGATATGTTGTTGAAATTACATTTTTTCTTTGGCCATAAAAAATATTTGTGAGAGGATTTCTAAAAGGCAGGGTCAGCTAGCAATTGATACATACTAGTCAAAGGGTATTCTTCCTGTGAGAAGCTCAAGTAGGATAAGGGAAAAATTATATACATCACTCTTTGTAGTGTACATTCTTGCCATTGCATGTTCAAGAGTGTTGTTCCTAAAAGAATTCAAGATATGCATATGGACCTACAAATAAATTATGTAATGTTCATGTGTATCTAATTGTATCAAGATCTTATTATAGGCATACTATAAATACGAAAACTAAAGCACTTGGCACTCTACTCTAAGAGTACATGTGGATACTCTATAGTCTCATAGATATGGGTAGAGAATGTCATCAAGTAAAATGTTTACTACATTAAAGTTTTTGTGCATGATAGAAGGCATACAAACCTCATGTAGATATCTATGAAAAAAAATGTCATAGCCTATATTGTTGATCCCTTGTGTAAAATAAATGAATGATATATTCAACAGGTTTTAACGAAAGGAAAAATCACTGTAGAGCCTTGGCTATGCCGAGTGCAATCTTCACATTACAATTCCAAGTCAATTTCTAGCTATTGTCATCACCACCATGTAATATGTTTTCAAGATTTCCATTGTGATAGTATTCATAAACAAGTAGACGTTGCCCATTTTTTATGGAATAGAAAACAAGCTCAACGAGGTTCTCATGTCCTAATCATGATATATTGGCAACTACTTCTAGGAAAGCTTCATTAGAGCTAGTAGATAATGCCTAGCCCTCTATTTTCTTGATATCCATAATATAAAAATTAACATCACCATGGTCATTAATAGACTTGTATGTTGTTAAGTATAAGACTGTAAGTGATATTCTAGGTTCCCTTTACCAAGAACTCAAGAAAATATTTAATAAAGACAGAATCACAGAAAGCAGAGAGAAATAAAGACATAATTACAAAATAAAGATGGAATCAAATCAATCTCTTGGTTTGCTAGGTTGTGGATTTTAAGCTGTCAAGAGGCCTGTTCCCCATTTTAAAATCTTCTAGACTTTAAATTTTTAAAAGTAGAATCAAATCCAAACTGCTAGGTCCTGGGATTGAGGATTGATTCAATTGTATGTTATTAAAATTTCCACTAAAGTTTAAATTTGGGTTGAAAATGAAATTGTTTAGGGCATAGGGAATTGAAATGCAGTTAATATTGGAATTTTGGAATAGAGGAGTAGCTCAAATAACCTTTATTTAAATTATTAAGGATTTAGCAGTAACTAGCATTGGATTCTACTCCAAAAAGCTAAAAATGATATTGGTCTGACCTCCCATCATTAGAATAAAGTGTAGGATTTCAAGGATGAAAGCCATCTCATCAGAAAATTTTTATGCTCACCAAGTTCCATACAATTTGGGTATTAAAAATTAATTTAAAGTTATTAGGAGTTGTACCAATGAATTCTTGAAAAAGTGGAATGTTGCAAACTATTAATAAAGAAAGGAAATGGATAACACATGATGCACAACTAGAACATGTTGGAAAAGAGGAATGCCTAGAAATATGGATGAATCAATGCTCGATATAGCTATAGAAACATAAAGTGCATAAATTTTCATGGTAAGCATGTCTACCCAAATATGTTTTACCTTTTTGTTTGGAAATTTTCCTCTATAAACTTGTCCCACCTTTACCTCTCCAATCAAATTTTCTTAACTAAAGAAATTAGTTGCTACCAACAAATATATCACAAAAAATCCTTTTACACCTATGGGACTTTTGATCATGTTACCAATAGATTCCCTCTCATCCACATTGCCACTATTACTTCTTGGAGGCAAACTTTGTGACATAGAATTTGGTCTTCTACTCTTAATTTCATAAAAAATTAAAAAAGAGCATGTTCAACAAAAGTATTAATGTGTTGTAAAAGGATAATGTAATCTTAAAAAGGCTTCATACATGCTTTGCTCATAGTAGGAAATTATATGCATTATTTCTATCGTACTTAGGAAAGCATGAACTAATGAACAATATTCTAAGTTAATCAATCAAGAAAATGAAACAAACCTACTTAGCCTTCATTCAACCAACCAATTACAAGAATTTCATTGTCTCAAAAAGGATAAATAGATTATGTTTGGATATGCAAATGTTTATAGGAACAAAAATAGAGAGGCATTTGCAATTCAACAATGATATTGAAGGTAACAAAGATGACAAATCCTTGATGACCACATGCCTCTTATGTTGAAGAATGCTTTACAAGTCCACTTTCAGCTCAAGAGTGAAAAATAGCAGCATGGAAAAATAATTTTACAATGACCATAATTACAATAACTTGGTTTAGCAAACAAAGTTAGATTATAGCTTTCTATTTTTGTTTGTTTAAAAAAGTGATCTATTTTTTACTGTGGGTTTGATAAGTTAGATGGGAGAATTAAAGAAGTTAGTTGAAGAAGGGAAGATTAAGTATGTTGGGCTTATAGAACCATTTTCAAATACCATTAGAAGAGCCCATGTTTTTCATCCTATCAAAACTATGTAGATAGAGTGGTCACTTTGGAGAAGAGATGTGAAGGAACACGTTATTCCAACTTGCAAGTGTTAAATATTTCTTTAGATATTGTTGTCCTATTCTTTTATGTTTTTCTTAATTTTTATTGTAATATTTCACATTTCGTTTTCTTTTTATCAAATACTTTCATCCACTAAACCTTTCTTATCCACTGATATTTATGTCTCTTTGAAAAGTTGAATACTAAACAAAGGTATTGTAAATTGGATGATGCTTGTGACAATGGGAAGAGGCTACACTCTTAGCTTCCTATTGTTATCTAGCATTATTCTAGGCATGCATACATCATGATAATGATGCATGGTGAGATTAAAAACATTTTTTATAATTTTTAAATTAGTAAAGGGTAGGNATAATATAAATAATAAACTAACAAACATTTTCAAATAATGCAAAGGAAATTATATAAATAAAACAACACCAAAGAATAATAGATATCAAATACAAACGATGCATTCTCAAATTATTCATAAAATAAAATGAAGACAATGTTGGTAGAAGCACCTATACTTTCTTCGAATGTCTATACAATTGATGTTGAATTGTCATGGGACATGGTGTTGACATTTAATTCATTTGAGTTTTTAGATGATCTCTAAACATAACATGTGATAGCCAATGCAACCACAAGCACTAGTATGATACTTCCATGTGGTATGCCCACTATTGCACCATCAAATAGGCTATTTTTACCATGACTTTCATTTTTTGTATTAGGATAGAAATTCTTTGTATAAGGTGATTTTGCATGAAGGCCATCACTAGTATTATTGAGACGAATGATTGCCTTTTGGGATGGAGAGGATGCTTGATATGGAGGAGATGCTTGATACAGGGGAGGTAGAGGACCAAGGCCAGGGCTTAAATTATTGCCTCTAGTTTTGGAATAATAAAACCACAATTATACCATTACTATTATAGCCCACACATTTTAAATTTTTAATGTGATTTAAAATATATTCCTGGAAAACATACTTTAATCTTGGATCAGAAGACAAGTGTGGTGGTAGCAACCCAGTGAAAACTAAAAGAACATGAAAAAAATAGTTGAACATTATTGAAATAGTTTCCATGGTTATGTATAGGACACCTAGAGAAATGAAATTGCAAAAATACATGACTAAAAAATCAAGATATTTGAAATGACAATTATAAACACCATAAGTTGGCTGCAATGTAACTACTATAGTGGCAGTTAGAAAGGTTGCTAGAGACCATCTCTAAACCTTTAGACAAAGTAGAGAAAAAGCAACATTCTTAAAATTTTTAAGAGGGTAAACTTATAGATCTTTGATAGGAAGATAGTAGATAATGTTAAGTGTCCCACTCAGCTAATTATTCTACAAATGTCTATTAGAACATAATAAAAAATACTAAACCCTCCAAAAACTAGTTTACACTAAATGTAAGAAAAATAGTAAAAGTAAAGGAGAGAAACAATAGCCTCATTTATATATAGCATAGAAAACTTGGACAAAGACATGAAACTAGGCGAATGCCGTGTGAAAGTTTACTGAAGGATAGATCCTTTCAACATCATGTTTTAGTCATTTAGATCCAAAAAAAAGAGAATGGTTTATTTAAGGGAAATATAACCTCAAACTAAATAAATGTGCATACTTTGTTATTAATATGTTTATAAGAAGATTCATACTAATAATATGGGCCAATATAAATGACACAAAAACTAAAACTTGAGTATTTTATATCAGCCATGTGAAGATTTTTTAATCCTAAGGTTCTACTGAATAAAGTTCAATTTGGGCATTTCTTAACATAATTTATTTATACTTGTGCACACCATTAGTGTGGAAACTGATACCAACAATATGCAAGACTCTCTTCTTACCAACAAGCTAAACCAAATTTTTGGGGAACAATGTAACTTATCAATTCTTACAAACAAATTGGACCTCACTAATTCAAGAGAATGTGTCCTATCTAAGTGTAAAGAAAATCATTGGATGACAAAATTTTGTCTTCATAAGATCTTTGACACTCTTTTTTCATTCTCATTATCAAATAAAAACATGCATAAAGGTAATTTATATTCATAGGAAAGGAGCATCCATTATATTTATATCAATAGATTATTCACATGCTACAACACATCTTCATAACTGAAACTGAAATTGATTTTTTATTACATCCATGGACCTTCCATCTTCATAATAATATCCAAGATGCACATTTATTATGATAAATTTTTCAATATTTTTGAAATGTTACTGTTTTCCATGATAGTAAAAAAAGAACAAATTCATGTAGAAGTGAACTAAATGAAAAGAAAATTTATTAAATGCAAATTGAAAGTGTAGTAGTACTAAAAAGTATTTTGAGATCTTTAATGGACTAAAGCTATTTATGATGGGTGCATTAAGAAATTATATATCAACATTTCTTCATTCACCTATTTTTGCATATGATGTGATGACCATGTTAATTTACAAAATGAAAATCATAAAAGTCTATAAAAATGCATGACAATTTTCACATTTTAGCAAGCTTTTCTCTTCTAATTATCCTATTTCAGTTAGTCTAATTGTTTGAAAATGTTGTAAGTTGAACATGTGTGTTAAATCCCATCTAAAGACATTAGGTATGGTCATATGATTACAATTTATACATTACGTGTGGAGTCCTAGTGGGTTGTCAAGGATGAGTTAATGTAATAAAAATGTATTTTATATGTTATGAGGCTTCATCTTTATGTTATGATTATGATGTCTTTACATATTTAACTAACGTGATTATGTACACTAGTTGTGTGTGATGTGTTAGATACGTGAGGTTGTTGGCATGGGTATTGGATTGGGGTACAAGAGCAACTATTCGGTATGTCTTTATGCTCTATGTGAAATTTTGATATGTAGGAATTTGTAATATAGCACTATGTTGTGTGATATTCAGGTGTGGTTTTGGCATGTGAATGTGTAGTACATATGATAAGGATATCGTAGTTTTAAATGGATTTTGATTTGGAGTCCCAATGTGTTTGTTATGCATGACTAAAATTTACAGCATTAGTTGTGGAGGAAAAAAAATAAAAATAGCTTATGAAAAGTTTTCATTAATGAAATAAATAATTTAAAATGAAAAAAAGAAAAGAGTGAACTCATGTCATGTGAGAAAATCACATCATTGATTTTTGTTTGCTGTATACAAAGCATAAAGTGCAAGTATAGTTTTATGTTTGTTTTCTTTTTAATTTTTACCCACCACCTCACCATTGCTTTCCATAGAAATTGGGTTTTGGGTTTTTGTTTTTTCTTTCTGTTCATGTTAATAGAAACATACAGGAGCTTGTTCTTTCATTTTTCTTTCTTCTTTCTTCTTCTATTTCACATTATTCTAAATTATGAGCTTTGTGAACAGTTTTTGCTTACTCTAAACTTATATTTTGAATTACTATAGTCATATCTACATGGGTGCAATACTTGTTGGGAGTGAAACAAAGTCTTACTGGATTTTTGAGGGTTTTCTACTTGTTTCGGCCTTTCTACCCAACAATTGTTATTAGGGGGTTGTCTTTTCCTTTTCCCTATATTATGCTACATTAGTGTATATGATTATATGATGTGGGCATGTGGGGTAGATAGCTCAAAGATTGAACTTGGACATGTTATTTTTTCTATTTCCCAAAATTGTCTGATTTTTGTTATGAATTCTGTATTAATATATATGTGATGTATGGTATGATGTGGACTTGTAGAATATGAGGTGTGATGTTGACAAGACTCGTATGATTGGATTATAATTGTGTGGTTCATGGATTATTTGATGATATATTGTGGGTATGAAAACATGGGCATGATAGATGATGTCAAACCATGGCTTTATCTATGATTGTATGATAGTATGCTAGCATTATGGGTGATATGGTATGTGTGTTGTTTTGAACATGTGTAACACCAAAAGTTGTTGCAGGTTTCTTTGTAGCCCATTCCTCTCCTCTACTGCAGCGCTTGTCAACTATCTAGCAGGGGAAGTATGAAGGCTTCCCACTAAATTATGTACTAACTTCATTTAAATTATAAGTGAAATGCGTAGGAGCCTAGATGAGCATTAAGAGGGAGAGTAGAGGAGGGAAAAATATTTAGTGCTTGGTTAATGTATATTTCATGTATAGTAGTATGGACTATGTATCATTGTATGAAACTCTCTATACTCTTATATATATGATGACGATGTTTATGTGTTGTTGTTGTGTTTTTTTTTTTGTATTTTAGCATAGTGAATTGAAGTGGATGTTTAGGTTTTGATGTTGTATGAAATTTTTGTGCAGTTTGACCTTCCTTAATATCATGTATTCAACACATTATGGTTTTTAGTTATCATGCTTGTGTTCAAAGATTATTTGATCCTAGGCATCACTAGGGTAGGGTGTTACATTGTGGTATTGGAGCTAGTTTACCCTGATGTTGTATGATGGTTGGGATACCCATCCATTTGTGATTTCATATTACAGAGATGTATAGTAGACATGGTCATGATGCTGGTGGGGCTTGCAGACTAGAAGGGCATAATGATGCACAAGAGCAGCCTCCTCAAACATTTAGTCATGGACCTACAAATATTTAACCAGAGCTTATACAACAATTTTTATAGATCTTGTAGTAGCATGTTATAGCTAGTGATGCTCATGTTCCCATGATTTAGGAAGTGGGAAGTGGTAGTGGTATTGGAGGCTCAAGAGAATCAAACAGGTAGCCTATCAATAGGGAACTAGTGGAGTAGTTTCAAAAGTTGGGACCTCCTAAATTTTATGGAATTGAGGATCCCACTATAGCTATAGAATGGTTGGAGGAATTGCAAAAGGCTTTTGATTTGATGGAATGTTCATGAGTTCAATAGACTCACTTGGTAATTTATCAATTAGTTGGTATTTCTTAGCATTGGTGGATGACTAAAGGGTAGGCCAAGGGATGGATTGGTCAAGAGGTGGCATGGGATGACTTTATAGAATCTTTTAGAGGTTGTTATATGTCTACCAAATATAAATAAGCCAATGAGAATGAGTTCAACTATTTGTATTAGGGTAGTTGGTCTGTGGCAGAGTATGATGCTCATTTCTTTGAGCTAAGTAGTTATGTACCCCAGATGTAAATAGATGCTCAATCATGAGTGAACAAGTTTGTTTAATGTTTGAGACCATCTTTAAAAGAACGCCTATTACCTCTTAGATTAACTTCCTATGATGAAGCTAGAGCAGTAGCCATGGATTTAGAGAGGAGTCAACAAGAAGATATAGCACGTAGAGAGAGGCAATAGGGGTAGAAGAAAGGACTAACATATGGAGAGAGGCCTAGCTCATCTAATCAAGCTTGTGGACATGAAGGAGAGCATCCAAAACCCACTTGTGATCCTATTCTTGGAACTAGTCATGGAGCTATTGGTTTTTATAGATGTTAGTAGCTTGGTCATTTGTAGAGGGATTGCCAAAATTGTTTTGCATGTGGGAAACTAGGACATTGGGCTCAAGAGTGCCCAAAGTAGGAAGGTAGTAGTGGAGGAGGTAGAGGCTAAGGACATCAACCTCCAATTTAGGATGGATGTGGTGCACCAATCACTTAGCTTGGAGGAGGGGACTAGAGTACTCAAGGATAGTTGTATGTCTTAACAAACTATCCTTTGGATGTGTAACCAAACAGAGTGATGGAGACAAGAGGTATGATTTTGGAATTTTCTATGTTGATGTTATTTGTTTGGGGTGCTAGCCATTCTTTCATAGATCCTACGATTGCACATCATGTAGCTCTTGTATGCTATTCTCTACTAGGGGTCATGAAACTTGAGTTGATCAGGTGTGCATAGGTGTGCCAGTAGAAGTGGAAGGTGTGTAGTGGGTTAGTGATTTAGATGTTAGGGATCTTGGGGTATATGATGTAATTTTTGATATGGATTAGTTGTCAATATTCAATGCTAGTTTGGACTATTAGCAAAATCTGCTATGACTATAATCAGTTGATGATGCTCTAATTGAGGCAAAAAATCATTTGAGGACCGTGCAACTGGAGTTGGTCTCCTCTTGGATGTATTGTAGGATGCTTCAAAAAGGGCATGAGTGCTTTGTGGCTACAATATATAAAATAAATATGGTGGAGATAGATCATATTCTTGTGGTTAAAAAATTTTCTAATGTATTCCAGTCAAAATTACTGGGTTTGCCACCAATGTGAGAGATTGAGTTTAAGATTAAACTTAAACCTAGTATAGAGCCTATTTCAAAGGATCCACATAGAATGTCTTCTATAGAGCTAGTAGAGCTAAATATTCAACTATAGGAATTGTTGGATAAAGGCCTTATTCAACCTAGTGTGCCACCGTGAGATGCACCAGTGCTATTTATTAAAAAGAAGGATGGGGATTTGTGACTATGCATAGATCACAATCAACTAAACTAGGTGACTATGAAAAATAAATATCCTTTTCCATTCATTGATGACTTGTTTGATCAACTTTGGGAAGCTCATGTATTCTCAAAGATTGATCTCAAGTTTAGTTATCATTAAGTGTGGGTTCATGAATAGGATTTTTTAAAGGCAGCATTCAAAACACAATATGGCAATTATGAGTTTTTGCTGCTACCCTTTGGGTTGACAAATGCATCAGTAGTTCTCATGCACCTTATGAATAGTGTGATGTGGCCATTCCTAGATCAATTTGTGATTGTGTTCATAGATGATATATTAGTATATGTTCCTAATGAGAAATTTCATACATAGCACTTGTGAACAATCTTACAAACTTTAAGGGGGTACCAACTATATGCTCAACCATCCAAGTTTTCATTTTGGCAATCAAAGATTTAGTTCTTAGGACCTATGGTGTTAGTATTTGGTATCTTTGTGGATCCTCCAAAGATTTTGGTCATTCATGATTAGCATATGTTGCAATCAATAGTGTAGGTATGATACTTCTTGGGATTAGTAGGGTATTATCAAAGGTTTGTGGAACATTTTTCTCACATAGCATCTCCTTTGATCTAATTGTTAAGGAAGAAGGCTAACTTTGCTTGGGCCCAACTTATCAAGCTACATTTAAAGAGTTGAAGCATAGATTGGCAACTGATTGAGTGCTAATATCTCCTACACCAAGACATCCATATGATGTTAGTACTAAGTCTTTAGAGGATGGATTTGGTTGTGTTGATGTAGGATGGATAGGTTGTGGCTTATGCATCCCATCAATTGAGGCCACATGAAACTAGATATCCCATGCATGATCTAGAGTTGGGTGTTGTGATCTTCTCATTGAAGATTTGGTAGCATTATCTATATGGGGAGTAGGTTACTATTTGGAGTGACCATAAGAGCCACCAATATCTTATGAGTCAACCATAGATAAACTTGTGACAATGTAAATGGGTGGAGCTTCTTGCTAATTTTGATTTCACTATTAAATATAGGGTTGGAAAGACTAATAAAGTAGTGGATGCATTGAGTAGGATGGCAAGTAAGCTTAATAACTTGACAATCCAATTAGATTTGCAAGAGAAATAATGAGATGACCAATGGTGTCAAGAATTGAGGCAATAGATTGCTTCTAATGGACCACTATCTATAGATTATCATGGAGTATTACAGAGGTATGGTCGAGTATGTGTTCCAAAAGCTTTATGAATTTAGTTGATGGATGAGGCCCACATGAGTATGTACCAAATGCTTTCAAGTAGTTAGAAAATGTACCAAAGTTTATGGTGGATGTATTGGTTGCCTAGTATGAAGAGGAATGTAGGAGAGTATGTATCTTGATGTTTAATTTGCCAATAGGTGGAGATAGAGCATTAGAGACCTAGGGGATATTTGCATTTCCATTCTATTCCTTAGTGGAAATGGAATGTCATTGGTATGGATTTCATTGTTGATCTTACACAAGCTCATAGTGACCATGATGCTATGTTAGTAGTTGTTGATTTGTTAACAAAGTATACCCATTTCCTTGTCACATGATCATTCGTAAGTGCAGTAGAAATTACACATCTTTTTCTTTTTGAGATAGTGCAGTTGCATGATGTGCCATGATGAATTATTATTGATAGAGATGCTCGATTCATGTTACATTTTTTCTAGGCATTTCAAAAGGAGATGTGTACAAAGCTAAATATAAGTTCAGCATATCATCTACAAACTGATGGTTAAATTGAGTAGGTAAATCAAATGCTAGAAGACATGTTGAGAGCGTATGCTTTGTAGTATAGAGAAGGTTGGGATTGGATGCTACCATTAGCTAAATTTTCATATAATAATAATTATCAGGAGAGTTTGAAAGTAGCACCATATGAGACTCTATATGGTAGCTCATGTAAAACACCTTTATGTTGGGATACAATAGAAGATCATCAATAGGTGAGCATAGATTTGGTGAGGTAGACTACAGAGTAGATTTAGGAGATTTGAGATAGATTGAGAGCTGCACAAGATAGGCAAGTGGCATATGCCAATTGGCATAGAAGGATGCTATAGTTTGTAGTTGGAGATCACATATTTCTTCTTGTTTCTCCCTTGAAAGGCCTTACTCAATTTGGTCAAAAAGGAAAATTGGCTTCTAGATACATTGGTGCATTTCATGTGTTATAGTGGATTAGGAGAGTGGATTATTGGATAGCATTACATTCTAATTTAGCACATGTCCATGATGTATTTCATGTATCTATGCTATGATGTTATGTGCCTAATGAACATCATGTGATTAACCATTCAAGGATACAATCCAATCTAATCTCAGTTATGTTCAACAGCCAATAGATATTGTTGATTGTATGTTGTGATGGCTACGAAATAAAGTTGTACATATGGTCAAGATTTTATGGAGTAGACATGGAGCTTTAGAGCCTACTTGGGAGGTGGATACTAAAATGCATGTAGCCCATCTTGAGTTCTTCTAGGAGGAAGATTTGCGAGGGGAGAGTGTTACATCTAATCTAAAGACATTAGGTATGGCCATATGCTTATGATTTATACATTACATGTAGAGTCCCCGGTAGGTTGTCAGGGATGAGTTAATGTAATATAATTGTATTTTATATGTTATGAGGCTTCATCTTTATGTTATGATTACCATGTCTTTACATGCTTAATTAACATGATTATTTACACTAGCCCTGTGTAATGTGTTAGACAAGTGAGGTTCTTGGCATGGCTGTTGGATTGGGATACATGAGCACCTATCTAGTATGTCATTATTTTTTATGTGTGATTTTGGTATGCAGGGATTTGTACTATACCACTATGTTGCATGATGTTTGGGTGTAGTTTTAGCATGTATATGTGTAGTGCGTATGATAAGGATCTTGTAGATTCAAATGGACTTTGATTTGGAGTCTTGGTGTGTTTTTTATGCATGATTAAAGTTTACAACATTAGTTGTGGAGGAAAAAATAATAATAGCTTATGAAAATCACTCATTAAAAAAAAGAATAAATAATTTAAAAGGAAGGAAAAAATAGAAAGTGAACTCACGTCACGTGAGAAATGCACATCATTGGTTTTTTTTTGCTTTATGCAAAGCATAAAGTGCAAGTATAGGTTTTAAGTTTGTTGTTTTAATTTTTACCCACTGCCTCACCATCACTTACCATAGAAATTGGGTTTTGGGTTTCTATTTTTTTTCTATTTGCATTAACAGAAATGCATAGGAGCTTGTTTTTTTTATTTTTCCTTCTTCTCTATTCTTTTGCTTCACATTTCTATGAATTTTGAGCTTTGTGGAGAGTTTTTACTTGTTCTAAACATAGATTTTAGATTGTTGCAATCATATCTACATAGGTGAAAAACTTGTTGGGAGAAAAATGGAGTCCTACTAGATTTTTTAAGGCCTTCTACTTGTTTTTGCCTTTCTACCCAACAATTGTAATTGTTGGGTTGTCTTTACCTTTTCCTTGTATTTTTGTGGTAGATTAGTGTATATGATTATGCAATGTGGGCATGTGAGGCAGATAACTCAAAGATTAAACCTGAACATGTTATTTTCTCTATTTCTTGAATTTTTTTGAATTTGGTTATGGATTATGTATTAATATATATGCAATGTATGGTATGATGTGGACTTGTAGAATATGATATGTAATGTTGATGAGACTCATATGATTGGAATATGATATTTGTGAGGATTATTGGGGTGCAAGTGTTTTTGGGAGTTCCAATCCTTCTTGGTGATAATTAAATATTCTTTAAATATTATTTTATTAATCACACTTTGAATGCGTATAACTTTGCTTCCAGGAGTTTGTTGTTGGGTTCATTTTGAAAAGTACTTTCTAATCATGGAATTAGTTTTCTCTTTGGAAATATATCATTTTGAAGGTTATTATGGTGGTCATTTTTATGGAAGTACATGTTGTTCGAGAAATATGCTATTGTTTTTTCATATCAAAGTATTCATGTTGTTTTGTCAAATTGTGGTATTGTTTTCATGAAATGACTATAACTATTAGCGATGGATATGTGTGGTTATGTTTGTTTGGATGTGTTGTGCTTATGACATGTTGGCTACAGTTAGTCAAAATGTGTACATGTTTTCATGACAATGCTTGTGATGGTCATTGGTGGGTAGTGCTAGCATGAGGGTGTGGATTAGTTGGCGATGAGGCACTTTGTAGGTAGTATGGATTGACCTCCCACTATGATGCATCAACAAGGCTCCTATCTTAGGTCTCATCCTAAGAGTGAGAGAGTGTAGGTGTGTTCATCCCTATGGATAATACATGACATAGGTGTGTTTGTTCCTATCGATAGTCCTCCTAAAGGCTAATGATTGTGGATCATAGGTTGACAGACCCTAGCATTGATTGGATAAATAAAAGACTAATAAAAGACCTATAAGTAATGGCTGTTATGAGTACTCATGGAAATATTTCACATGCTACACAGAGCATAGATATGCTAGCAACCACATGGGCTATGCATATAATAGTATTGATTTGTGAGTTATATTTTTGATAATCTGTGTTCTAATTAGATTATAATTATGTGGATCATGGATTTTTTAACGGTATATTGTGGGTACGATGACATGGGCATGATAGATGATGTCAGAACATGGCTTTATCTATGATTGTATGATAGTATGTTAGCATTATGGGTGATATGGTGTGTGTGTGTTATTTTGAGCATGCATAAGACTAACAGTTGTTGCAAGTTGTCTTGTACCCAACTCCTCTCCTCTAGTGTAGCACTTGTCAACCATATAGTAGGGGAAGAGTAAAGGCTTCCCATTCAGTTGTGTATTGACTTTATTTAAATTACAAGTGAAAGGTGCAGTAGCCTAGATAACTACAGAGAGGGAGAGTAGAGGAGGGAAAAATCTTTAGTGATTTGTTAATGTATATTTCATGTACAATAGTATTAACTATGTATCATTATATGAAACTCTTTGTACTCTTATATATATGATGATGATATTTATGTGTTTTTTTTTTGTATTTTAGTAGAATAAATTCAAGTGGATGTTTAGTTTTTGGTGTGGTATGAAATTTTTGTGCAGTTTGACCATCATTAATATCATGTATTCTACACATTATAGTTCTTAGTTATCATGCTTCCATTCTAAGATTACTTGATCCTAGGCATCACCCTGCCCTTGCTAGGGAAAGGTGTTATAATGTTCCATCACACTAGGTAATCCTCATCTATCTCAATTAGCATTAGAGCCATCAGAGACATTTTCAACCAGGAATCAAATTGATATAATTGATTCAATATGGTAGCATAAATTGAGTGACACATTTACTTTTGGTTTCACTAAGCTTAATTTTTGTGGTAATTTGTACTTATGCCATATTGGAGAGATAGCATTTCAGAAGGGACTTCAACAAGAAGATAGCAAGGTTCATAAAGATTTTTTGAGTTTGAACGTGAAGAACATGTTGAAAGCTAAAGATGAATTCGTACTCTCCAAGGGTGCAACTCAAAATGACACTATTTATGATGATGAGATGCATAAAATGTTGCAACTATTTAGGTGATGAAAGCATTATTTGTCATTATAAAAGACCTTGCAATATCTTTATAACACAAGGATAATTTTATTAAGCAATCATTTGAGTTGAGAATTTTCACACATTAGCATATGTGTTGTTTTGAATTTTAGTGGCTAATGTTTTAAACTATTAATAACTAAATATTTTTAAAATATTACAAAAAAAATTTTAATTCATTTTCAAACCAAAAATAAANATATTACTATTTATAAGAAAGTATTTCCATGCATAAATCTATAATTGGGAATATGATGAAAACATATAAAGCAATATATCAAATAATACATTTCATTTACTCCACTTTTAGAACAATGTATTCCTCTCCATGATTGAGAACAGGTGCTACCACCACTAGCATTCCACCTAATAAGTTGTGATGGTGAATTCAAACTCTTGAATAAATTTTCCAATGCTTTAACTACACAAAAGAACCCTTTAAGAAATGAAAAGATTGAATTAGGAAAAAAGTGAAGAATGAGGGGTTAATAACAAAAATTAATGTACAAAAATAAACATAATCTTTCCTCTATCAACATGTGGAATGATACAAAAGGAGGATTACCTTTATATTTGTAGTTGGCTATAAAGCCCTATTAAATCTCATAGATGAGCTTTTTTTCAGATCTAATTCTTCATATAGGGGAATGGAAAAAAAGAACTTATGCAAGTGACCTTATTTTTTTCAGACAAGACTAGGATGATGATAATGATGATGTTGGTTTATATGTTGTTTTGTTTGTTCTTTTATAAATAATTTTTTTAAAAAACCTAGTCACCATAGATTAAGATCTCAATTTGATTTAAACAAAAAAAAATCATAGATTTTATTTATAATATCCTTATTCCTGATCATTCTAGCTATTCTCGAAGTATTAAAATTATCAATGCTACCAATATTAAAATCGTATAGGTAATACATCTTAAATAAACATTAACAACATACTTGAGTTCAAACTCATCATTCAACCAAGCTAATTTAAACCATTGTAACCTCAAGATTCATGTTTTGGCAACTCTTCCACTGTCACTTTGGGACATTAAGTGTAGACTAACCATTGCTATTCTTGTTGTTTCATTCCACCAATAGCTTGCTGTACATATTTGCAAGTTCTATATTAGGAAATTTATTAAAATTAATGAGTGGAAAGGTACCCCCTATGCCCAACCATATGAATCACAAGAATTCATGCATGATTTGGTCGAATTCCATGGATGGGACTAGTTATGGCATCTAGATCATTATGTCTTAATCGTAGTTTGTTGTCTTTCCACTTGGACTAGTCATAGCTTTGTCATGTATGGTTTAGTCTAGAGTAAGGCATATTATTCTTAATGTATGGTTTAGTCTAGAATAAGGAAATCAATTACTTAATCTAATTAGCAACATAAAGATAAAGTCTAAACTAGCCTATGGGTGATGATTGTTTGTTCCCAGCTTGCTATACACATCCTGAACCCATGTATCCACTACTGGGATTACCAAGTGCTATGCTACTAGGTGAACCAGCAATAATGTTGTTGGGATTACCAAGCGAATGGGTGTTTACACTCAAAACTAGTCATGTTCGTTCTACCAATTCATTAACATGCATAGAAACATAACCATTAACTAAGTACATGGAATATAAATTGCATTAGAAGTAAATTTAATTTAAGTCAAAGAGCTACAATGAATAAGAATTAATCTCAATCTTATTACCATTCATGGAATGTGTTTAGGTACATTTCCACTCAAATAAGGCATTGTACTATTGACTTAGATCCACATTGCTAGCACTCATTGACTATTCTCTAACATTATTGAATAAAACTACAATATTTTGGCTACTCTATTGATAAAAGAATGGTTGGAGCACACATATTTATAGGCAAAAATAAACATTGTGTTGATGGGACCACATCGATGCAATAGACTACATCAATGAGGCCACGTTGATATGGCCTAGTTGATGCAATAGACCACATTGATAGGGCTAAGATATCAGAATTGATCAAAAATTAAATTTTTTTCAAATATCCTAGCCAACTGATGATTCATCATGCCCCCACGATTGAATATAAACTCATCCTTGAGTTAACAGGATAGGATCAGGCTTTCTTTACAAAAAATTAGGAATGATTGGATTATTGACTAACGCTAATTACTGACTGACTTTGAGTGCCAGATTACAAAATTTTATTCAAGTGGATGCATACAAAATGATAGAGTGACAAAAAGACTAGACAGACTTTGAAGATTAAAAAATTTGTAGAGGTTTTCAAGAATCCGCTGAAGAAGATTCTTCTTGTTGCCACTAGTGGTGCCAGACTTCCAACCTTGATTATTATGTTGATGTTTCTCTAGTTATGTTGAAAATTCTTGAAGGATGGACTAAAATTTCTTCTCATTGTCCCATGGATCTAGTAAACATGTGACGCTTGAGCTGTTATCTTATATGTGGTACAATTTATCCATGGGCATATCCTCCATTGTTTCCCTCTTAGCTTCATTTTTGTGCCTGGAAAGAGACCTTATTCCTTAGGCATTTCTTTAGCATCATCTATAGTCATCAAAGGATAAACATTAATTTTGGTAAATTTTAATTAATAATTAACCCTTTTTAGATCCCTTAGTTTTCATTTAAGCCCAAGGTAATTATAGCATACTATGCCCACAACTATGAGGCAACTAAAATTAGCAAGTTTTGTACATTATTTTGATCAATTACTATTAGTTATCATGATGTTTGAAAATAGGATGTTAGAAAAATTTCAAAATTTTAAAGTGGGAATCCCTAGCCCCCATGACTAATAAGCATACCTCCAAAATCACACAAGTTCTCAAATAATTAAAACCAAAGGTCTGATTTAGAAGATGGCTAAGAAATATTGAACTTGAAGGATATTTTAACAGAAAAATAGAAAAAGGTAAAAAAGTAATTGAAAGTGATGAGAAGTAGTCCCAAAATTATGCATAAATTCAGAGAAACTATCATTGATGTTGTAAAATATGTGAAGGTTAGTTCAAAGTGATGATTAATAAAAGTTATGCAAGTGGACCCTCCCCAAAGTAGGCTCCTACCATAATTCCCTTGCATAACCACTTCTATAGATGTTCGTGGGCATCCAAGAAATTAAATGTATACCATTCCTTCATTCCAACACATACAACTAGCATGGTTGGGATGTTGTACTAAACTACATGAAACCAAAAGGCTCATAATTGGATGCAACAATGAGGTGAGTGATGGGATGAGAAGGAATTGCAGAGATAGGAATGAAAGGTACTTGACCATGTCCACAATACGTTCTTGCAAAAAATGTGATTAAAATGATCAGCATACCTATCCATCCAATTTTAGACCAAGTTCATATCATAAACAGTAACCTCGCATTGATGTGTTTCTTCTTGTTGACCATCATGAGTCCACAACCACATCCAAGAATAATCATCACTCCAAAAGAGAAGAAGGAAGAAAGGGCCTTAGTTAGAGTGACACCTTCAGATATTGGTAAGATGTTGTTCTAGCCCCATAACCAGTGTTTGTAGTTCACCATTGTGTCTAAGGGGTGTGCTTTAAATTTCCATTATTATTATTATTATTATTATTTCTTCTTTTCCCCTTTTTTACTTTTATTTTTTTAAATATATGAGAACCACAACATGGAAAGACTTTTAGCTTCCTATTATTGGCTGATGGAGGAGTGATGATATGTTCCAAGAGGAGTGATAAACCACATGAAGGAAAACAAAAAGAAAAGCCAACATGTTCCCTTGAGGTCACACCCTTACCATTCCCACTTGGTCATTTCCTCCTTCTTCAAGGTATAATGATCATTGATTAATTTTAGATTCATGAAAGAAGAACCAAATTGTTTCCATAAAAAAGCTCTTTTATTTAGAGAACTAGAGGGATGGATGAGCTGGTCTCACTACTTTACACAATTACTCACCCAATCATCTTGATAGTATAGCAAAAAAACCCAACACATAGCATTGACTTTTGCATCATGACTTGGAAATATTATCAACGAAAATATAAAATACATTCATAAAACATAAAGGAAATGACTCAAGAGAAGAAAAAAATATAAAGAAAAGAAAAATATTAAGAATTGGAAAACATATTAAGAATGAATTTTTTTTTGAAAAAATAGGAAAATGATAAGAAATTATAAAAATTAAAAATTAGAATACACTTATTAGTTCTTGAACCAAGATGGAGCATCTCCCTAATGACTAATCCTATGGCTACACATTCGAGAGATGGACTACACAATTCCTTGGTTATATACCGTTGATTTTCCATCTATCACTATTACTTATTTAATTAATAATGTGGTAGCACATCTAACATTGGTTGATGACTGGTGAGGTACCCCTACACTCAACCATACAAATACGAGCATCTCACGCATGATCCTGTCAAACTCCACAGATAGGCTAGTTGTGGTATCTAGATAGTTACTCATAGGTCGCAGTTCACTGTCTTCCCACTTGGACTAGTATTAGCTTTGTCACGTATGGTTTAGTCTAGAGTGAGATGTATGATGTGGTTTCTAACCTAGTACTACTCTTGAGTATGATGGAAAATAATATTAACTAAGCTAAGAGAGAGAGGGCGGGAGATAGAATCTAAGAATCTAACTAGCCTAAGTGTGATGCACATCCATTCCTTAATCATCTATACACATCTTGGACCTCATGCATGACTACCACTTGGATTACCAAGCATAGATCCTAGGTACACTATTGGATTACTAAGTAGTCACACTTAAATGCTTGTGATGTATTTAATAGGAGTTTAGGGTAGAGAGATATTAACTAGGAAAGCAATGAATAAAAATAACAATAATAATTAATTAATTAATCTAAGTGAATGCTGCAATGATGAAGTAATCTTGATCTTTATTTCCAATCATGTGCATGTCCAAGTACGTCACACTTGAATAAAGGCTCCATACAATTACAATCACCACACTATGGGCATACACTGGGAAATAATTCTAACTCTAAGAAGGAAAAACTACAAGAGTTTGGGTAAGGAACTAAGAACTAACTTTTAGAACAAGGAAAGCCACCTCTTATTTATAGAAATTCTGGTAGGCTGCAATATCGCGTACACAATATCGTGGGGTAGTCACGATATCGCGGATGTGATATCATGTACTCGATATCGTGTATGTGATATTGCGATTGATGCGATATCACTAATGTGATATCGAAGCTACAATATCAAGGGTCTGATAACTGGGCTTGACAGAGCATATCTTGTATCAGGGCTCCAATAATAGGGCTCTAATAACTGGGGTTGACAGACCATGAGTCATCATACCCCCATGACTAAATAACAACTCGTCCTTTAGTCAAAGAAAGTGAGGAACAAGTTCAATTGATTACACAGTGGGTAGGTATGGGATTATTGATCGACTAGGAATTTATTTATGTCACAATGGAGAATTAAACAAAATTTGGATATAGACACAAAAGACAAAACTTGTGGAACTCATGAGTTTCCTGGTAGTGGTGGCTCCTCTATGGGTGCCTCTCCTTTTTCCTGCATGATCAAGCTTCTGAGATAGATACCATTGAAGAAGTGCTTGACATTTCTCCTCTTCTATCCAAGGATTATGAGCCATCCATGCTAATGTTCCAATTTTTGATGGAGTCGACACTTTCCATGAACATGGCAGTTGCAGGAACACTTGATTGGCCTTGACATGTTATGCTGCAAATAGCCATCATTCCTCTTCATAGGTTTGGGCCCTAACCTCTCCACCTTTTAGATTATGCAGTAATAGGCGTTTCATGATGGATGCTGAGTGATTGTACCTCTTTCTTTATATGTTCTACATGAAGTCCTTGGCCTCTACCTTCCCTTGTCATTTGATTGCACCTTGAGAAGGTCCTCCTTGTTTTCTTCTTTTATGCGCCATCTATAATCACACAAAGATCAATTGTTAGTAAGGTTATTGAAAAAGGTTCAATGATTTCATACCTTACTCATTGCCTTTAATAAATTTTGAATTCTTTTCTTAGTGTGATTTTAGAGTTAGAAATTTTTTTCAAGGAAGTTGCCCTAAAAGATTAATGTCAGACCTGGTTTGTTTAGGTGACACATAAAAGGACCTAGTTTTGAGGAACATTTGATAAAATGATGACAAAGGAAAGAATAGATTCGGAAATGAAGTACTCAGAGGGTATAAGATGATGTGGTGGTATGAAACAAGTACAAATTGCAAAAGTTACGCATGTGGATCCTCCCCAAAGTAGGTTCCAACCTATAATGCCCTTGCATAACCACACCTTAAAATGTCCATAGGTACTAGAAGGGTTAAATGTAATCCATACCAGTTCCACAAAACACACACATGTAAATATCATTGGGATGAGGTAAGAATTCTATGCTATACAAGACATGAGCTACAATTACATGGACAACGAGATGAGATGAGGTATATAAGGGATTGTAGAGATTGGGACATGAGGTAACTAACCTAGGGCACAATGAGTCCTATGTGTAAAGCATGATTAATGTGTCATTGACCTGTTGTTCTAAGATCAGGACCAAGTCCATTCCTTTGATCAGTGACACCACATTGTTTCATCCCATGATGAGCAACTATGAGAGTACTAGAACAATAAGGAGTATGATCACCTAACATTTTGTTCAAGGGAGGAGTGATTTTTGTTTTGTGGCACTTCATTTGTGTTTTTCTTCTTCTTTCTTCTTTCTTTCTCTCTTTTTTTTTCGATTGCTGAATCTAGAGAAGCCACCAACCTTCAGGCATGGGTGCATGTCTTTCTAGTGGAACCCCTTAGAACAGCGTTGGATTTTTAAGTACCTTTTGATTACTATTACTCCCATTTTGCATTAGATCTACAAGGATCTTAGTGGAACCATGTTTTTTGATAACTCTCACAGATGTCACCAAAGAAAATCTGTGAGTTCCCTTGATGTCACAACCTAATCATTCCCTCTTGGTCCATCCTTCTTCATTCTGGGTACAATGAATACAAAATTAATTTTAGGTTTTTAAGAATGTCAAGAATATCACTGTACCCTCAATTAAAACCTCTTATTTGTAGAATGGATGAGTGGGTGTAATGGGCTCATTGTCCACATAATTGATCACTCGAGACTCGATAACATAGAACACACCTCAACCAACGAGCCACATCAGTGTTTTATTCGTAGACGAGATTACTTATAAAAACGTAAAACTAAAAAAAGATAAAAAGATAAAACAAGAAATTAAAAAATGAAAAAATGGAAAACAAAAAGTTGTAAAATTGAAGAAAATGAAAAATATTTATTAATATTACTTGTTATTAAAATGGGGGATATCCCCCATAACTAAATAGTTGAGGATGAAAAAGATTAATAAATGAAAGATGGGATCCTTGCATGTTGGAAATATTGGGACCTGGTCATACTTACCCCATTGGGGTTCACACACCTGATTATAGTAAGCATAGTGGGGTAGTTTATAAGATGTAGTTTCCAGATAACGAGTTGACCGAATATGATAATTGAGACCATAAGATGGTATGTAAGGATCAGGATGTCGTCCTCCATGGCTGTATTTGTTGGGCCGTATGGTTGTTGGAGTGTTAGTTGGTGGCCCTGATGGAGTTACATGAGGTGCTATGTTCGAAGAGAAGGATGCACCATAGTGTTGGACTTGTGCTAAGTTGGAGGATGCAGTGGCATTGGAATTATGTTGTCCCTTTCTAGGGTCATTTCTAAAGAAGGGACACCTTCGATGTTGCTGAGGTCTCTCACTGCTGTTGGCAATAGTAGCACAAGTAACGTTCATGTGTTGTTGTTGTGGTGTAGATACCTTAGGAACAACTAGTGACAATGTAGAAGGAGGGAAAGGATGAGAATGTTGAAATTGAGAAGAAGTGTAAGGTATCCAAGGTGGTGGTTTTGTTGGAGAGGATATGGGTTGATAGTATTGAGGAGAATGATAATAATGTGGTGAGATAGAGGATGTTGACCCAGTTGGAAAAATAGGATGTTGGACTTGATAAGCACTTAAGTTCGAATGATATGAAGGGTCTACCCAGTTTGAGGGTGGCCTCCCCCACCACTAGGATTGTTGCCACTATGATCGAACATAATATCTTTGTATGAAATCTTGATGTAACACTCTTCCCCAATGCTCCTGTAAATGTGACAAGATTGGACATTGGCTGTTGGGGTGATCGTACAGGCAAACATTACATTGATACGTATGATTGGTAGTTAAGTTCTTATTCTCTTCTACCCTTTTTTCCAATTGTCTAAGGGTATTTTTTCCTACTTCTCGGGTTGTCAAAACTCTATCTTCAATAATATTGATATATTCTACACACTTTCTATGCATCCATTCCAGCCTCTTATTGATCTTTGCCTCGATTTCATCTAATGATTTTTGTACTGGAAAAGATGGTTCTTCCACCTTGAGATGGGTTGATTTCTTCTTTTGATGATTATGGATCCCTGTTAAGTTGAGATTTTGGTGCCATTGATGTTTTCCAACACTCTCCCATCTAGCCATTTCTCCTTCCTCTTTTGCTACCCGCTTAATAAGCTCTTGTAATTGATGGGTTCATAGTTCATATAATTGTTCTTGGGCATACATCCGTAGTGTTTTTCTTGTTTCATCACGAATCCCATCAATGAAATGTTACATTAGCCTTTCCTCGGAGAACTCATGGCCTAGACAGTTATTTAACAATGCATAATATCTTTCTAAGGCCATGTCCAAGGGTTCATGTTGTGTTTGTTTCCACTCTTGGATTTGTTTCCTCAAGGTCGACACTCTTGCGTAGGTTTGATATCTTTCATTAAAGGCTTCTACCATTGTTGGCCAACGTTGTATTGAATTTGGTTTTAATGATCTATACCATACTTTTGCTTGGCCAATGAGTGTCATAGGGAAGAGCTTGAGTTTTTTCCAATCATTATCAATGTTGTTCCATGCACAGGCATCGTAGAAGGCTTGTAAATGTTGATGCGGATCTAAGTCATAGCCTCCTGAGAAATTAGGGAAGTTGTTTAAATCGAGCCTGGGTAGATGACTCTCTTTACAATGCCTACGGGAAATTCTAACAGCCTCTTGTATTTGCATTAAGCTTGTAGTGGCCAGTAGGGGTTCATCTTCATCGCGTAAGTTATGCTTTCGTGCGTTGGGATGACGTTGATTTTGTTTATGTTTATAAGAAACTTCCACCTTAGATTGCATACTCCAATCTTCATTGTCATATTATTCGTTGGTTCTCCAATGAATTTCCTCATTAGATATGGCATTATCGTAGTCTTGTAGGAGAGGCATGATTGTGAAACTGTGTGTGAATTCGTATGTAACTTTTTGTAATTATTTCTTCTTAAAATATATATCATTAATTCCTATATATCAACCTTGTATGATATAACTAATCTAGATAACTAGCACCGTCCCCAACAGTGGTCCTAATGATGAGTGGTGAGGTACCCCTACACTCAACCATACGAATATGAGCATGTCACGCATGATTCGGTCAAACTCCGTAGATGGGCTAGTTGTGGTATCTAGATAGTTACTCATAGGTCACAGTTCGTTGTCTTCCCAACTAGACTAGTATTAGCTTTGTCACTTATGGTTTAGTCTAGAGTGAAGTGTATGATGTGGTTTCTAACCTAGTACTACTCCTGAGTATGATGGAAAATAATATTAACTAAGATAAGAAAGATAGGATGAGAGAGAGAATCTAAGAATCTAACTAGCCTAAGTGTGATGAGCATCCGTTCCTTAATCATTCATATACATCTTGGACCCTGTGCACAACTACCATTGGGATTATCAAGCGTAGATCCTAGGTAAGCTACTGGATTACCAAGTAGCCACACTTAAATGCTCATGATCAAGTTGTACTCATTCTGTGTTTAATAGGAGTTTAGGGTAGAGAGATATTAACTAGGAAAGTAATGAATAACAATAACAATAATAATTAATTAATTAAGCTAAGTGAATGGTGCAATGATGAAGTAATCTTAATCTTTATTTCTGTTCATGTGCATGTCCAAGTACGTCACACTCGAATAAAGGTTCTGTACAATTACAATCACCACACTGCGGGCATACACTGGGAAATAATTCAAACTCTAAGAAGGAAAAACTACAAGAGTTTGGGTAAGGAACTAAGAACTAAATTCTACAAGAAGGAAAGCCACCTCTTATTTATATAAATTGAGGAAGGCTGCAATATCGCGTCTGCAATATTACAGGGCAAACACAATATTGCAGATGTGATATCGTGGCTGATGCAATATTGCTGATGCGATATCACAGGTGCAATATCGGGGGTTCGATAACTAGGCCTAATAGAGCATATCTTGTATCAGGGATTTGATAACTAGGATCCAATAACTAGGCCTGACAGACTATGAATCATCATTGGTGATAGTCTCATTTGGATCATTCAGAGATGTATCTTCATCTGGACTTAAAGGTATTTCCATTTTGGGGGATCCATATGTGTTTAGTTCTTCTTCTTGATTTTCTATTTTAATTCCTGGGTCTTCGTGTTTAATATCCTTTTTCAGTGTATAATCAAAGTATAAGATACCTATGTCTAAGTCCATTGGTTGGTCCATTTTCTTAAGTTTAGAACTAATAAATAGATCAATTTTCTTCATGTATGTTTGAAACAATTTTATATTCTCATTTTTAAGCCATTGGATGTCTTCTAGTTTAGTGGCTACTACATAAGCTACTTTTTACTCACATACTTGTTCCTTAGTTGTGTTGTGGGTTATGTTAATATTTTGAATTTTTGACCCACAATTGCACCCTTTACTATTAGTATGCATGGATTCTTCTATCTCTCCACAATGCTAGATTCATCACTTCTATTAGGTGTTGAAGTAACGAAGGATGTTGACCTTTGCATAGGATTAGAGGACATTGGTTGTGAAAGGAATGGTGTTGTACTTGATTGGCATTGTGCTAGTTTGGATGAGTTGGTAGGTCCACAAGTTTTGTGCCTATGCATGGGAACCATTCTAAAGAAAGGTCATTCCAAGATTGAGGTGGTGATCTATTGGCATTATCATTTTTGTGTATTTTTGTAGCATAAGTGGCATTCTCTCATTAATGTCATGGTGTTGAACCTTCCTATGTTGTTTCTAGTGACATATGATGGAGGAAAGTATGAGAATATTAAGGATACGATGAAGGATGAGAGGTGTGAGGTAGCAATCCTTCAGAAGATGTCATGCTATGATGATATTCAGGAGAGTGGTACTAGTTATTTGAAGTAGAGGACATATAACTAGTTGGAGAAATAGGTTGTTGAACATAATATCTATATGGTTTTGGATGGTACTAAAGGTATGGATAGCTTGGTGATGGCTTCCCCCATGACTATGGGTTTTTCCACTATGGTTGATGATGATGTTGAGGCTGGTAATAAGTCCCCCTAGGATAGTATGATTGGTTGTAGGACTATCTATGATTACCATGTGAGAAAGGTAATTTTCTAGGCATATGATTTTGTACAAACTTGGGATTCATTACAAAAGCCAAATACTCATGTAGATGTAACATGATTGTGCAATATCCCTTTAGATGGTCATATAGGTAGATGTCACATCCATCATCTTCTTTGATAGTTGAGTCTATAGCCTCTTCTTCTACAATCATTTTCCCTACTTTCCAATAAGTGTTCCTAGCTATTTCTTGGTTCTTCTTCCTCTATTTATTGTGATTTCCTAGTTCATTTTATGCTACCTTATCCTCTAAAACTTCTACAAAAGTTGTAGCTTTTTCATTTATCTACTCTAACATCCTATATATCCTTGCCTAATCAAAAGATTATTGCAATGGCAAGGTTTGTTGTGAAATCACCTCATTAAGAGCTACCTCTTGTTCCTCATCATAGAAATGATCCCTCTTCGTTTGAAGAATTTGGTCCCAATGTTATTTCTCAACATTCTCTCATTTATATAGCTCTCCTTCTTCTTTTTCCACCTACCCAATTAGCCTTTGTACTTGATGGATTTTTAATTTGTATAATAAACCTTGAACATACATCCCAAGGATCTCGCTTGTTTCATTACAAATCCCATCTATGATATGGAAAATTTTCTCTTTTTGAGAGAAATCATGGTTGGGACATCTATGTGTTAGCAAATAGTATTTATCCAAGGCCAAATCTAGGGGTTCATGATTTTCTTACTTCCACCCTTGGATTTGTTTTCTTAGGTTGGATACTCTTGCATACGTTTGGTATTTTTCATTAAAAGGCTCTACCATTATGGACCATTGGTGGATGGAACTTGGTTCCAATGATCTATATCAACTTTTAGCTTCATCTATTGATATCCTAGGGAAGAGCTTAAACTTTTGCCACTTATTTTTGATATTTTGCAAGGCACAGGCATCATGGAAGGCCTGGAAGTGATGTTGTGGATTAGAATCATAGCCTCCCACAAATTTAGGGATATTATTCATATCAAGCCTTTTTATGCAACTTTCCCTACAATGCCTATGGGGTATCTTAACTACCTCTATGATTTGCATTAGGCTCTTAGTGGCCAACAAAGGTTCATCATCATCGAACATGGTGTGGTGAAAATTTCTATTTCTATTTTTCCGATAGTGATGGTTTTGGATATGTTCATGTTGAGGTCTTTGATTTTTCTTGTGGTTTTGATTTTTACCCTTATTTTGACCCAATAGTGGAGCTTTGTCTCTATAACTACATTCATCTTCATCAGAACTAGATGTTGAAGAAGAAGAGGAATGGATTCAATGGTGTTCCCCATAGATCCTTAATTTATATTTTCCAAGTTTTGAGGAGGTCCTAGGCCTTCAAGCCTCCCATGGTCTAGGAATTACTTCATCTCCTCTAGCATTTCTTGCCTTAGGTGAATATAGTCTTTGAGTGTCATCAAGGTGGTCATGAACATATGAAACCCCTGCATGAGGTTTATCACTCCAATTTTCTTGAACATATATCTCATTAGTTCTCTAATGAATGTTCTCTCCATACAATGCACTATCAATTCCTTGTGAAAGAGACATTGTTGTTGGTGTATGATGTGGTTGACTTAGTATTTTTTTCCAAAAATAGTTCGTTAATGCATTTGTAGCAATCATGTATGATATAACTAATCTAGATAACTTTCACCATCCCCAACAATGGTGCCAACGATGAGTGACAAGGTAACCCCTATGCCCAACCATATAAATCACAAGCATTCACACACGATTCAATTGAATTCCATGGATGGGACTACTTGTGGCATCTAGATCGTGATGCCTTGATCACAGTTCATTATCTTCCCACTTGGACTAGTGATAACTTTGTTACGTATGGTTTAGTCTAGAATGAGGCATATGATTCTTGATGTTGTTTCAACCTTGTGCTACTCCTAATGATAATAAAGAAATCAATTACTTAATCTAATTAACAATATAAAGATAAATTCTAAACTAGTCTATGGGTGATGAATGTCTATTCCCAGCTTGCCATATACGTCCTGAATCCATGTATCAACTACTAGGATTACTAAGCACTATGCTACTAGGCAAACTATGAAATAATGCTATTGGGATTACCAAGTGAATGCATGTTTACAATCAAAATTGGTCGTGCTCCTTCCACGAATTCATTAACATGCATGGAAACATAAATATTAACTAAGTACATGGAATATAAATTGCATTAAAGTAAATTTAATCTAAGTCAAAGTGCTACAATGAATAAGAATCAATCTCGATATTATTATTGTTCATGGAATGTGTCCAAGTACATTGCCACTCAAATAAGACATCATACAACTGACTTAGATCCACACTGTGAGCACTAACATATATCCATGAAAAAAGAATATATAAACTAAAGCTAAAAATAAAAAGAGTGATGACATGCATAATAGTGAATATTTATGTGTGATGAAAGTGATAGCATTCCACCACTAGTTTGTGATGAACATAGCTAATTGACTAGGCAGCAATTCCCTAAGGAGGAAGGAGAAAAAGAAAAAGAGTGGTGTGAGCCTTACTATGAAGAAAAGAGGACTTGAGTAGAGGAATCTCTAAATAGGCATCATAAGTGATGGTCACATCATTTGACATATCCTTTCAAACAAACTCTCCTTAACTATGTCATCTCACTTCCTTTAGTTTAACATTCATAGCTGATTCTTGAACTAACAAGCATAAAGGTTTGAAACCCTGGGGAAGTCTCCTCTGTGTCAACAACTTCTTGGTCTTAGATTTGATCAGCCTAGCTAAAACTTTCCTATGTTAGTAGCTAGCTACCTTTTTCGATATTGGTAAGCTAGATAGAGTGACTAGCACCTTGATTCAAGTTTCCACCTAACATACCTCTAAGTGCCCTCATAGCTTGGTGGGCCTCTATATTCATAGATTGGTTTGATAACATGGAGGACTATTTGGATTGGTATGGCATGTCCAACATAGTGCATGGTGTTGCCAAGATGAAGTGAATAGGATCCACCAAGAAAGATTAGTAGAGTGTTTAATGAAACCTAGGGAATCTAGGTGAAGCACCCATCACTCAGTGGGCACTCATGAAATAGAAAAAGACTTCCCCACCTATTTATCTCTCTACTATTGTCTTTGCTACTGGGACTACTACTCTTACTGCTTGCTTTGCATATGTGTATCATAGTTAATTTTATGTTATTTATCTCAAAATATAGAAAAACACGACACATACCTTAGACTTAGTGGTGGTGGCATCAACACAAACAAGGTCCATGGTGTGAATTGCCATGAAGATGAGGAGTGGCCTAAGTAGCCAAAACCCCATTGCCATCGATATGGAAATCACAAGAACCAAAGAACACGAGTACCATATCAGAGTAGATTCTTGTAGCAAGAACATTGAAAGTAAACACAAAGCAACATCATTGTCATTGTTCTCCATAGAGCTAAAGCTCACCAAAAAATTTTGAAATGGAAGGTGCAAATCAAAGATCCCTACTCCAGAAACCAATTTCTTCATAAATAAGTAAGCAAGAGTAGATCAGTGTAAAGCATAAGAATACGTTTAATACAAGAAGAAGAATAGCACAGAATTCCTTCTTATATAAATGATGCCAGGGTCCTATTAGCATGCACGCTGCTGCTGCTCCTGCTACTATTGGCATTGGCGTTCGTTGAGCCGTTGCCATCGGTCTACCTTCTTCGCTTTGAGCCCTATCTTTACCTTCATTGTTTCCAAAAACATTTTAGTTCCCTTTCCTCTCCCTTTCCTACATGAACACAAGCAAAGTGATTTTAGCAATAATAGTGAAAAGGAAAGGAACTTTAGGGTTCTTTGCAAAAATCACATGAATTTGCCATCAATTTTGCGACGAGTAGAGCATCTGATTCCAAATAGAAATGATCGGCCATGAAATTGAATTTTCAAAACCTGCCAAGGATTTGATATGGTGATGTTCAAACAATCCATGAAGCCGAAGCTGCATGGATGAACATTTGTCTCCTACATACAACTGTTTCCGAAGTGGAAATGGAGAGTGGAATAGGAGTAGCTCTTTGTGCGTAGTCCATTTGAACCAGAAACAGCAAGAAAATGGCATGATGGTCTAGCCATGGTTGCAGACCTATAAAGTGCTTGCCAAAACCATATCGCTGATCTTCTTGGAAAGAAGAATCCGAGAACCAAACTAAATTAAATTGGATTTTGTATGTCGTACCTTGTTCGATAAAATTTCTCCATTGATATTCTAGTTAGGAAACCATGATAAAGACGGTAAAAATTAATACATAAAATAAAATTTTAAAAATAGCCTAACTTCTAGTTACTTAATTTTTAATTTATGTTTCCAAATGTTACATTGCTTAACGGTGTATGTAGCAAAGTAGAATGGTTAGTAGGTTAATTGGTATATGCACATTGCATATGGTATTTCTTCATGAATTTAAGCTATATATTGCAAACGTAAATGGTTTGATTTAAACATGATATGTAGGACCATGGATAAATTATGTTGGCTTATTAATGAAGCTTATGATTTTCTAAACATAACCTATTCATTTCTTGTACGAGTAATTAATTAAGTGATATAATCATTATCTTATCTTGTCTCAATAAAAAGAAGTTGACGAAATGAATTAAAAAGGGGACCGGGATATTGGAACCTAAAATAATTGAAGAAAAGGTACACCTTAGTGTTGGAAGTGGTCTTGGTTGCTTGACTATTATTCTTACTACTTCTAAAAGCTGAAATGAATCTAGTAGTACCTTTATATTACCTACTTTCTTGTAGGGTCATTTATGGTCTAGGAAAATTTTTGCCTAGAGCTTCTGGTATTAATACTATTCAAGGGTAAGGAAAATTAGGAAATAGTTTCTTGACATTGAAAAATTATGCTATGAATTACTTACATTCAATGTTCAACAGTTGCACTATGTTTTATAGCTCTGGATGGTCTACCATTCCCTTAGCCAAGTTCTCTACGATTACTCACTAAGTTTCAAATCTTGGCTTTAGAACCTCAAGCTCCACATTAGCTATTTTAGTTTTTGAGTGGTCTCTTTGTGGAGCTTTAACTAAGCCTTGTACAAGAGGTATGAGCTAACTACTTGCTTTTCAAGTTTTGACTATAGTCTTCTAGCAATTAACATTACCAAGTTTACGTAGCAAAGGTTGGTAACCTTCATATACTATGTTATCTCTTCAATTTGTAGCTCCTTCAAGTAGATCTCTACTTTTATTATAGATATTGAGTATATTAAATATGGGTTGTCAAGTATCATCATGTTGCTAGAGCTACTAGAGAGCATCATTCATCTTCACCATGGCGAATTGGACCTCTTTTTCATGAATTTCTTTAAGTATGCCCACCTAGTCTCTCTAATGAATTTTCACCTTCTCATACTTCAAGGTCTCATTTTTCCAAACAACAATCTTGATGGCTAACTTTTATCTTATGGTACACACCTTTTACATTAAGAGATTTTTATTTTTAACTTCAAAGTATCTAACATCTTGGTTCACCCTAGCAAATTGTTCCTAGTGGTACTTAAGGTATGCCTATAGTTATTCTTTTTGCATCTTCATCTTAAGTGATGAATCATGTTTTCAATGGCTTTGATATCTAATATATGATATCAGATACTCGTTATCAAAGCCCAAGACATGATGTTGAATATCTAATGTTGTGGGGTATATGTCAACCTATAAATATAGCACTTGGGCTCACAATTTTCAGATAGATTTTGTTGTAGCATAGCAAAGCTCTTATAGTTTGTTTTCTCTAGAGTTAGAATATTTTCTAAGTGCTCGCAGTGGCAATCTGAGTGTGTACGTATCTTTGTTCAAGCACTAATATACTTGATTATAGTAGTGTGACGGGATAAAAACAAACCCTTTTGATAATCCCTGTAGCATTAACAATAGATTAATGTTTCCTTTTATACATTTGATATTCATGTAGTTTACTTTAATGCATTTTCATTAAGAAATCAATTTTCAGTTGTTAATGAACACAAGAACAACCACATTGAGCATACATGTAGCACTTGGTAACCTAGAAATTCTAAATGTTTGGTAACCCAGTAGCCCTACATGTGTTTAGGATGCGTCTAGAGATTGGAAACCAGTACTTGTGTTAGGCTAGCTAGGCAATAGATGAATTAGATCTTCAATTACTCTACCTTTAATTATGGTTTTAGGTGATTAAGCTTATAAAATATAAAATGAGAAAAGTCACATACCTTAGTTGCATTTAACCATATATTCATACCTCACAAGTGGAACTGAGAAGAAAACGATCATTTCAATTAGATTTCACTTTCTTGAAACTAGTGTACCTAAGAACTTAAGGTCTATGAAGTTCTACTAGATCACACATGAACACTTGTGATTTTTATGGTTGGGTGTAGGGGTACCTAGCTATTCATCATTAGTGTCATTGCTAGGGAACTTTTAGTTATTACGTGTGCTATCTAAGACTAGTGAAAAATTATTCAAATCATTGAAATGAACCTTAGAGTCATATCACACTTCAAGAATAACTACAAAAATATTTAGAAGTACATTAAAAATTTTATTTCTCTAACATAAGATATCTTCTTCTCATAGGAGTGATTCTCTATCCAATTCTGATGAAGTACATTAGCTGGTGCCTTAACAATACTGAGTGGTATATGCTCATCCTGAAGAGTATGTACCCAATTTCACCTTCATCATACATTAGGATGAACAATTGTAGTGGTGTGACATGGAGGGCAACATTGTGTTGCTACCCAATCGATCCATTCTTGTAATGCTCCAACAAATTCTTATACAATGTGGTCTCCAAGGACTTCATGTTGAGTACGTGGTGTAGGATAGTGATGCTAGAGATTATCATCCCACTGAGGCACAACATCTAATGGATTGACAACTAGAACAATGTCATGAATCTGTGAAAGGAAAAGGATTTAATGATTCATCATTCTTGTTGTACCAAAAAGATGATGGAGAGCCCTTCTCTAGGGGTTTTTCATTTAGGGAAATTCCTCTCCTTGACTTTGATGAAGAAGGTCAGAACCAAATCTTGCACTCTATGATTCATAATCTTGGTTCTTACAAAACTAGATCTAATGACAAAGAAGGATCCATAGAGGTAAGTCAAGGCAAGGGTGCAGACAAAAACAAGATCATGATTGTAGTTGTGATCACTGAAGAGGTGGTTGCAAGCATTGTGATGGTGCTAGTACTCCTTCTTATTCACCTTCATCATCATCCTCTTCTTATTCTAGCTTTGATCACAATGATAGGGGGCACAACTATAATAGAGGTGATTGATGAGATCGAGATAACCAAAGGGACCATCAGGCAAGACAAGATTAAGGGCACAAGAATTTAAGAGAGACATGACACCATGAATAAAGGGATAGTAGAGGGCACTAGAGGCATCAAAGTCATGACCTTGATGAGCCTTTTCTTGGTACTTGAAGTATGCTAAACATCGGAGAGGCAATATGAATTCCAACAAGGCATGTAAAGGATAGTCAAATCAAGAGGCTAGATATGAACAATATTCCTAGGTTCAAAGGTGGATATAACTCAGATTTGTAGAACCATCTCCATGCTTTTCAAGATTCATGTCCTTTGCAAAATATAGAGAATGAGTGGAAAAAAATTAGGTTGTTCTCAAGGACACTCATTAAAGAGGCAGAAAACTACTAACAATCGTTATAACTGGAATCTATCAAATGATGGAGTATAATGCTTGAATTATTCAATAACAAATATCAAACATACTCCAAAGTGTCCAACTTGAGAAGGAAAATTCAAGGATGGAAAAAAGGAACACATGTTGTATGCCTCCATTGGTCAATACTATTCCGTAATGCACATATGTCCTGGCCATGGTTATTCTCAACTAGATCAACTTCACCACATTGTAGATGGGCTTCAATATGAAATGAGAAGAATCCTTGGTGTCTATGCCAAAGGATGACTATCAGAATTAAGCACTCATTAGATCCAAAGATTGATTGAGTAGGTAGCTAAAGAGGAAGGTGAATTAAGAAAAAGAGAAAGTACAAAAGAATATAACCACAATCCTTCCATTTGAAAAATAGAGGCTTGATTTTGTGATAGTGAGGAAGAATCAGCACTTAATGAAGTGGTGAATCGAAAAAACCTTACTACTTCAAACATTTCAATCTAAAATTATGACCAAGGTTCATCAATTATGGGACACCATGGATAGAAAATTTTAAGTTGTCCTAAAATTTGTTAAAGAGCCCAAGAACAAGGTAGTGATCATAAGCACAGGAGGTGCAAGGAAGCTAAATGTGCCATTGAAAAAGGTAAGGGAAAGATTGCTACAATAGAAGAAGTTGTGAGAAGTGAATCAGATGATGATGGTGGGTATGATGTCTACCAGTATGAACATCCTAAGGGATGTTGCCCCATAGTGTCACAATTACAAGAGTCTAGGATGTATGTTTTGAATCCACAACTCATAAAAATGCAAGCACCTAGAATATTTCCTTATCCTTAAGGTAATTATAGGCACTTCCACGAAAAATAATAGTATTATCTAGTGGAACTCCATCACAACCATATGAACAATATAAATAGTGGTAGCAATCACAATCATGGGTGCTAGCACTACCAAGATAGCAATACCCTTATTCACAATATGAACCATATGGATATTACATTCAGCAACCCTTGTCTCCACGTGACTCTTCTAGTTACATTCCCACTTTCCAACATCACTACTACCCTCTTGATAATTATTTAACTCATTATCCACATGCAAGAAGGGATACCACCTTTTACCCTTATCCTCCTCCCATTCCTACACATCTTCCCCTTTCCTTAGCACAACTACCACATGCTTCATCTATGTAGGATGAACTACCAACTCAACTACAACAATGTAATGCTACTAGGGTAGTTAATCTACAACTAGTTCATCAATTGAGTGGCTTGGATACTCAATCAAAGAAAAGACCTTTTTTCTAACCTCATAGTAATCCTAAGCCCTTAAATACACTTGCAATTAACAATCCTATTTCTCCATCTTCCTCTATACCAAATTCTTTCAAGTCCTTTTCAAACCAAACACCACCTAGGATCCATAATGTGATGCTTACTCATGTCATATCTAATTGGATTTGTGTTAGAAACCTTCTTAGGAAATTACTCAATTGTGGAAGTCCTCTTATTGATTTCCAAATTGCTACGAATGAACCATGTAAATATCTTCTCAACTCAAGTTCTGATGTCAATCTAATTTATCATAAAATCTATACTGCATGGAACCTACCCCCTCTTAAGAAGAGAAATATAAAATTAGAATAGATAGACCAGTCCATCATCATTCCATTGGGACTGGTAGAGGACATTATGATCACTATTTTTTGGCGGTCTTATCCTATTGATTTCCTAGTGATCAAGTGGGGAACTATGAAGGGGACTCAACAATCATCATGGGAATGGCATGGCTAAGCATCATTGATGTAAGAATGGGCATCAAAGATCTTTCCTTGGAAATATCTAAAGAAAACACATTTGGAAAGATTGAGAATAAGCGAGTTTCATGCATCACGTATAGTAATATGGGGTGCAATTGTGTGCAGAAACTCTAGGAAGGAAAATAAGCATCCATCTCTACATACAAGCAGTGTGCACCAAAAGTTGATATTTAAAGGTGTCTGTACACAAAAGCGACAAAACAAGAGGACACCTAGTGGTCGATCGCTAAGTATGAGAGTAGCATACTTTTCATGGAAATAGCTAAGAGCCTAACATGCAGATATGTATTAGGCTTTGATGAACTAAAGAAATTTCATCACTAACTCTTTGATGATGCAAATGACGATACCTATTGGGGAGAGTTAGAAATTCTTGAAAAATTCAAGCAAGAGCCCCTTGAACTAAGAATGCTATCAGCTGACATGAAAAATGTGTTCTTGAAAAATGATAAGTTGATCATAATCAATGCAAATCTTTCTCTAGAATAGAAAAAGATGTTGTTAAATGTGGATAAAAAATAGTCAGCAGCCTTTGCCTGGTCATATCCTTAACTCATAGGAATTGATCCTAGATATTCTAGCATCATATCTACACTAATTTTCCCATGAAGCTAAAGAGGAAATGACAAAGGTGATTGAATCTTAAATTGAAGCAAATCATCAAGGTGGAAATCAAACAACTCCTCAAGGTAGGGTTCATTTATCCCATTGCAGATAGTGAGTGGGTTAGCCCACTCATGATTATTCCAAAGAAAGATGGTAAGTGGTAGGTCTGCATTGATTTTTAGCTAGTAAATATGGCAACATTCAAGGATCACTCTCCATTGCCATTCATTGATCAAGTGTTAGACACAATATCTAGCCATTGCTACTATAGTTTTCTGGATGGTTATAGTGGCTATAACCAAATCTAGATCACATTGGAGGACCAAGCCAAAACAAAATTCACAAGTCCTTGGGGAACTTTTGCATATCTCAAGATGCCTTTTGGTCTGTGCAATTCCCCTACTACATTCAAATGTCTAGTCCTAAGAATTTTTCAATAGCAAATCAATAGATGACTTCTCCACTCATGAAGTAACATTTTAGCAAGTCCTAGACCACCTTGAGCAAGTACTGAAATGATGTGTTGAGATAAACCTCAATCTCAACAAGAAAAAGAGTCATCTAATGGTATAGGAAGGCATTATATTGGGGCACAAAATATCATAAGTAGGAATTCAAGTCAATCCCAAAAAAAATAATGGTCATTCAAGGAATAACCTGCTAACCAAAAACTGTCAAAGATGTTTGGTCATTCCTTGGATATACTAGCTACTACCAATATTTTATAGCGAATTTCTCTAAGATCATAAAATCATTGGTAGAGTTGACAAAGAAAGATGCTTCATTTTTCTAGACCATGAGGTGTGATTAAGCATTCCAATAGCTGAAAGAGAAACTTGTAGAAACTTCAATCCTACAAGCACCTGATTGGTCGAAACCATTTCATGTTATCATAGATGCATCAAATTATGCCTTCAAAGTTGTGCTTATGCAAATGGATGACAAGAAATGTCCATATTACATCCACCATGCTAGCTGAAGCATTATGGATGCACAATTGAACTACACCACTATAGAAAAAGAACTAATGGTAGTGGTGTTTGCTCTAGAGAAGTTTAGGAACTATGTTCTTAGATACAAAGTGTTTGTGCACATAAACCATATTGCCATCCTCTTCCTAATAAACAAGCTAATGTTAAGCCCTCATGGCATACAGTGGCTAGTGATCTTAAACAAATTCAATCTTATAATGGTAGATCGAAAGGGCACTGAGAATGTGATCATTGACCACTTGTCTCAGTTACAATGGGACAACAAAGAGGAAGAAAGCCCATTATCTAATATGTTTCTTAACAAACTCCTCTTTTCTAGGGATATAACTAAACAATTTCCCAATGAGCCTAAATGGTACGATGGCATTCTCATCTATCTTCTTACCCGAGAGATGCCACAACGGTTGGACCACCAAAAGAAACAATAGTTTCTTCACTAAGTGAAACAATTCTTGGAGATCAATGGAAACATCTACAAGGTGTGCATTGATGGCCTAGTTCATTGGTATGTCCCTGATACTGATCAATTGCACATTTTCCAAGATGCTCATGAAGGTCCTTGTGGGGGCCACTATGCTAGAATATGCATGAACATTAAGATCTTGATGGAAATGTACTATTGGCTAACAATGTTCAGGGATTCTCATCAATATGTCAACTCTTTTGAACACTACCAACGAGATGGTAAAATGACTACTCAAATGAAGGAAACTCAACAATGGATTCAACCATTAGAACCCTTCAACATCTGGCGCATTGATTTCATGGATCCCATCATGCCTATGTCAAATGGAAAGGAATACATCATAGACATTTTTTACTATTATACAAAATTGGTAGCAGCAACAGCTGTCACTAACTGTACACTTTCTACTACTACTCACTTTGTACAAAAAGGTGTTATAAATAGGTTTGGTCTACTACATGCATTATGGAACTATCTTTATAGGCACTACCTCTTGGAAGCTCATGTAATGCTTGGGGGTTGAACATAAACTCACAACATCCTACTCTTCCCAAGTCAATGGTCAGGTTGAGGTTACCAATAGGGAAATCACAAGGATTCTAACAAGAACTATTAGCAAATATAGGAAAGACTAGAGCCCAAAACTCAATGATGCACTTTAGGCCTACTACTCAACATGAAAACTTCCTATAGGATACTCTTCCTATGAGCTATTGTATAAACAAATACCAACACTTTCTACTTAATTCAATCTCTATACACTTTCAATAGCCTATGACCTTGACCTTGACTTGAGTCTAGCACAAAATGAAACATTAATGAATCTCAACTTCCTAGATGAAAATTGATTTGTGTCCCTATCATCCAATGAGTTGGACAAGGCATTCAACAAAAAGAACCATGACCTTAAAATTCGAAAAGTTAAATTTCAATAACGAGATAAGGTTCTCTACTAGAATCCCACACATGTACCTCAATGAACTAAGTTCTAAATGTTGTTGAAAGGACCTTATATAATTTATGAAACTTTCCTTCTGGGGTCATGATGATCTTCAAACCTAAGAGCCTAGACAAAAAATATCTAGTTAACATATAACAAGTCAAACCTTTCCATGAGAATAACCCAACAAATACAGAAAATTCCTCATCATATGGACAACCATGCTCAATATTTTGGATCTCCTCCTTTTAACTTAATCATGGGGGAGATGGCCATCCATGCGAACTATATAACTAGCTCCTCAGTTTTTCATCCTTTTTTTTACACGTTTTTGATTTCACACATTTTCCTTTTATAACTTTTTATTTTACACATTCTTTATGATGAGTGGCGAGGTACCCCTACACTCAACCATACGAAACGAGCGTCGCACGCGCGATCTAGTCGAACTCGGCAGATGGACTAGTTGTGGCACCTAGATAGTTAGCCTTAGGTTGCAGTTCACTATCTTCCCACCTAGACTAGTTTTGCATATGTCACGTATGGTTTAGTCTAGATGAGATGTATGATGTGTCCTAATCTAATGCTACTCCTAATGGCAATGGAAAATAATATTAACTAATCTAAGCTAAGAGGAAAAGGGTAAGAAATCTAATCTAGCCTAAGTACGATGAGCAACCGATTCCTTGATCAACCGTATACATCTTGGACTTCGTGCACGACTGCCACTGGGACTACCAAGCATAGGCCTAGGTACACCACAGGGATTACCAAGCGCAGACCCCAAATACGCCACTGGGTTACCAAACATAGATCCCCCTAGCTACGCCACTGGGCTACCAAGCAATCACACTTAAATGCTCGTAATCAAGTCATACTTGTTCCGCTTCTAGGAGTTTAAGGGTGAGAGACTAATCGCAATGAGCAACCGATTCCTTAACTAGCCGTACACACCCGTAGATGCTCGTAGTTAAGTCGTACTCACACCGCGCTACGAAAGCAATAAATAACATTAAATAAATAACAATTAAATAAACTAAGTGAATGCTGCAATGATGAAGTAATCTCGATCTTTATTGCCGGTCATGTGCGTGTCCAAGTACAGCACACTCGAATAAAGACACCGTACAATTACATTCACCACACTGCTGGCAGACACGGGAAAAATTCTAACTCTGGAGGGATCAAACTGCCAGAGCTTCGCTACTCTAAAACTAGGATCCCCGAACAAGGGAGAGCCGCCTCTTATTTATAGACATGGCGGCAGACTGCGATATCGTGTACGTGATATTGTAGGGAAGGACACGATATCGCGTCGGCTGCGATATTGCGGCCGACGCAAACCGTGTCTCATCATACCCCCACGACTGAATAAAAACTCGTCCTCGAGTTACAAGGAGAACAAGCCTCAATGATTACATAGTGGATAGGTATGGGATTATTAACTGGAAAAAGAAATGGACCAATGCCGCAGTGTGGGAAGACACAACACAGAGAAAAAATGCTACAACTACAAAAATGTGGAACTCATGTAGTTCTTGGTGGCGATGGCTCCTCCATGGGTGCTTTCCCCTTGTCATGTGCTCCAAGATTTGAAGGTTGATGACGCTAAAGAATAGCCTGGAGCTTCTCCTCTTCGGTCCGAGGGTCTTGTGCCATCCATGCTGATGCTTCGATGTTTGATGGAGTCGACACTTCCCACGGACAGGGTACTTGCGGGAACATCTGATTAGCTTTGACGTACCACACCGCAAACACCTGTCGTTCCTCTTCGTAGGCTCTAGCTCTATCCTTGTATTCATGAAGTTCTGTCAGCCATAGAGCCAAGTCGGTTGCCACATCTTTCTATCCTTGGTAGCTTTCCTTTACCACCATGAGTTCAGAACTTGCAACATCTAATTTTTCAGCCAACTTCTTTCGCTCTGCAAATTCTACTTCATATTTGATGTAAGTGGAAGCTACCTGCTGCTCGAGCTCTGACCTCGGGCACCTTGCTATTAACATGACCAGGTTGGCATATTGAAGGTTTGCCAACTCCATGTATTCAGTTAAGTCCTGGATCTGCAGGTCCCAGTTCTTAATTTCCGCCTAGTGAGCATAGGCATAAGTGTCCACAATGGCCCCCCAATCAGTGTGCTAGGCACTGATGCTGTTGATTTGAGCTTTGGCCATATGGATCTCCTTCTCCAGGATCTGTTTATACATCCCCACCTGATCACGAAAGTGCTCCTTTAGCTTCTCATGTCGTTTAGCCTCATTCTGCCACGCACTAATCTTGATGGCTAATTTCTGTTGAATAGCGCACACCTCGTCCATTGAGAGGGTTTGATTTTCTTTGGCTAAATGGCTTACATCTTGGTTGACTCGAATGAATTATTCTCACAGCCAATGAAAGTGCTCATCGAGAACATTCTTTTGCTTCTTCACAGAAGTCAACCGAAGGTTATCTGCAACCAACTGCTTATTCTCTTCCTGCAAGGCCTTGAGTGCCTTAAGATGCGCATGCGTTTGCGCCTTTGCTGCGGAGGCATCCCAAGTGGCCATCTCCTTTTCTTCTACCACTTTCTTATTCTTTGCAATTAATTTGGTTAGTTTTTTGGTTTTAAAATTGTTTAACTGGTCTGTGGGAACCAATAGCAAGGGGTCCCACTGTGCTGCTTGTAAGGCGAGGAGCTGCTCTTGTAATTTTTGCACTTCAACCTCAGCATGCTCAGCCCTTACTTCGGATATGACCAGTTTCCCCTTTGTCGAAATGAGGTCTAACTGTATTGCAGTTACATCCTGAGGGATGTCAAATAGGGACGTTAAAACTTGTCCTGTTTGAAGCAGTCTGTCCAATACATCCTCATGTTCAGCAGGAGTCATTGAGGTTCCGACAATGGTTTAAGCATCCTGTGCTCCTGAAAGATCTACCAGTGGCACAACAGGTACATTAAAGGACTCTTTGATGTGGTTTGCGACCACTTCAACTACTCCCGCAGCATCCTGGTGTTACATGACCACCACAATGGCCCCTTCACTAGTCTGTAATTGCACTTGAAAAGATGCCACGTTTCCAGAGATCTGTTGTGACCATCTACTTTCCCCTCCTCCTGTTTGCATTGACAACTCAGCATAAGACAGCATAAGAAGCCTTTAACAATTTAGCATAAGAAGCATTTTGGGCTTTTCGAAGGACATTGTTTGTATATCCCCGAATCGCAGCCCGATGGCACAGTTTCCTGATAAGACAAGGAAAAGGAAGTGCCATTTTTCCTGTCTTCCATTCCTCAAATCACCTTAGGATCTCCGTTAAATATAGATGGGGAAGGTTAGCGTTAACCTTTCCCATCAACACTGCACATCCTCTTGCCGCATACGTTGATATTCTTTTTAAGCCTTTTGTGGGGAAGAGGTGATAGGTTCCGATTTTGAAATAAACTCGCTCTTCCGTGGTCAGCTCACCAAAAGCTTTATCTCTGCCATAAGCCTTCTCTAGCCAATATGTTCGCACATCAGGGTCAGATCGGATGGATAACCGAGCAACATGGGGGCCTGAATTCGGAAGGTTTAACACTTCCGAAATCGCCTGTGCAGAAAAATCCACTGTCACACCACCAATGTTTACCGTGGTGCCTTGCTCCTTATTGTGCCAAAATAGGTACATTTCTCCTAAGTACCAGGCACCTTGTTCAGAGAGGATAGGCCATAAGGGGGACCCTTTGAGGTAATCCCTAACGGCCTCGGGAGCGAACTCTGCAAAAGATTTGAAGTTGAGTTCCACAATCACCGAAGCGATTGTGGACTTCGTGTGGATGGCCTGAACACATTCCGGGGGCAACGTGAGTTGTTGTCCTAGTTCAGGTGCAGCTGCTCCTATTTCTGCCTACCCAGATCGTCTGGTAGGAGGTTCCTCTTGATGGATGCTGAATGAATGAACCTCCTGTTCATTATGTTGTCCGATAGGGACTTGCCTTCGACCTCTCCTAGGTGTTTTTGCTCCACCTTGGGTCGGAATCTTCTGCTGGGAGCATTTCAGGGCCATCTATAATCACACGGGCCAACATTAGTAAGGTTGTTTAAGAAATCAAGTTATACCTTGCTACTTGCCTTAATTAAAGATCGTTTGTTATTGTGTGATCGTGCCCGAAAATTATAATGATGGGTCCTATGACTTAGGTGGATGTTCGATTTAATATCCCAGTATACGTAGGGTCATATGATTTATGGCACAACTTTTCCTAAGTCTTAGCATTATTTACCATAATTGATGTCCGTTGGGCGATGAAAAATTTCAAAAAAGTTAGGCACTTTTTGGCAAGTGTCTCTCCCCCACGACTAAACTGAATACTCCGGGTTCAAGCAAGTTCAAACGGAATTCCAATCGGAGTACCAGCGCGCGAGATATAGTTGAAAAAGCAAGGGTCACTCAAGCGCAAGTCACAGAGAAAAAATTCAAAAAATTCCCCCCCACGTGAATGCCAAATGAAGCTAAGTGTTGTGGTGGGGGTTCCTATTTATAGGAATAGGGGACGTGATATCACGTACAATACATCGCGTACGCGATATCACATGGGACGCGATATCGCGTACGCGATATCCCATCTAATCTGTAATGAGACACCTTAAAGAAACCGAATTTTTAATGATTTTTCTTGAAATTAATGTGTAAAATAAGGACATTGACAAGGATTAATGGATTCAAGGGTAATTATATGAGTTTGAGAGGCACTTTGAATGAGAAAGGTGTGAATTTAACAATTAAAATGTTGGCGGTTATAAAGAAAAGGGAATGTATTGGAACATTGGAACGTTAAAGTTTGGAGAGTCAATAAATGGGAAAGAAAATTATGAAAAACTAAACTGAGGGTAAGAGATTGTGTTTTCTAGCGACATAATTAATGAAGATGACAACAAAATTACACAAGTGGATCCTCCCCAAAGCAGGTTTCAACCTATTATGCCCTTGTGTAATTACACTCAAAGTGTCCATGGGCACTAGAAGGGTTAAATGTAATCTGCACTAACTCCACAAAACACACACATGTAAATATCACCAAAATGAGATGAAAATTTTATGTTACATGGGACACGAGCTACAATTAGACGAACAGTGAGGTGAGACGAAGTGTAGAAAGGGATCGTAGAGATCGGGACATGAGGTAACTGACCCAGGGTACAATGAATCCTGCGTGTAAAGCATGATTAAGGTGTCATTAACCCATCGTTCCAAGATCAGGACCAAGTCCATCCTTCAAATCAGTAACATCACATTTCTTCATCCCATGGTGAACAACTGTGAGAGTACCATAAAAAAAAGGTGTACGATCACTTGGTGTTTAGTACAAGGGAGGAGTGATTTTTGTTTCATGGCACTTTTCTTTTTCTTTTCTCTTTTTTTTTTCACTTTGCTGAATCCAGAGAAGTCGCCAACCTTTAGGCTTGGGTTCATGTCTTTCCAGTGGGACCCCCTAGAACAGCTTTTGATGTTCAAGTGTCCTTTTGATTACTCTTACTCCCATTTTGCATTAGATCTACAAGGATCTTAGTACAACCAAGTTGCATGATAACACCCACAGATGACACCGGAGAAAATCCACAAGTCCCCTTGATGTCACACCCTAATCATTCCCTCTTGGTCCATCCTTCTTCATTCTGGGTACAATGAACACAAAATTAATTTTAAGTTTTTGAAATTTCAAGAATATCACTGTACCCTCGAACAGAACCTCTTTATTTATAAAGTGGATGAGTGGACGTAGTGGGCTCACTGTTTGAAATAATTGACCACTCATGACTTAATAACATAAAACATACCTCAACCAACGATCCACATAAGTGTTTTATTAGTAGATGAGATTACTTACAAAAAGCGTAAAAAAGACAAACACACAAAAAGATAAAACAAAAAGTTCAAAAATGAAAAATTGGAAAACAAAAAGTTGTAAAATTAAATAAAATTAAAAATATTTATTAATCCTACTTGTTATTGAAATGGGGGATACCCCCCATAACTAAATGGTTGAGTATGGCTAGGATTAATAAATGGAAAATAAGGATCCTTGCGTATTGGAAATATTGAAGCTGGTCCATATGTATCACCTTGGATTTCAGACACTTTGTAATAAACACAGTGGGTCACTTCATACGATGCAGTTCCTGGATAACTAGTTGACCCACTATCATGGTCAGGACCATTAGATGGTATGCAAGGATTGGACTGATGCCTTCCATGGTTGCGTTCATTGGGCCGTGTGGTTGTTGGAGTGTAAGTTGGTGGCCCTGATGAAGTTACATGAGGCATTGGGTTCGAAGGTAAGGTTGCACCACATTGTTGGACTTGTGCTGTGTTGGAAGATGCAGTGGCCTCAGAATTATGTTGTCCCTTCCTATGGCCATGTTTAATGAAAGGACGTCTTTGATGTTGTGGAGGCTCTTCACTGCTGTTAGTAGTAGTAGCACAAGTGTTGTTCATGCGTTGTGGTGGTACAAACACCTTAGGAACAATTGGTGGCATTGTGGAAGGAGGGAAAGGATGAGAAGGTTGAAAGTTAGGAGGAAAGTAAGGTGCACAAGGTGGTGGTTGTGTTGGAGGTATGGGTTGATAGTGTTGTGGAGAATGGTATTGTGGTGAGATAAAGTGTGGTGGCCCAGTTGAAGAAACAAGGTGTTGAACGTGATAAGCATTTGAATTCAGAAAATGTGAAGGGTGGCTCCATTCTAAGGGTGGATTCCCCCACGACTGGGATTGTTGCCATTGTGGTCTAACACAATATCTCTATACGAACTCTGGATGCAACGTGTTTCCCCAATGCTCATGTAGATGTAACAAGATTGGGCATTGGCCTTTGGGGTGATCGTACAGGCATATGTTGCATTCATATGTATGATTGGCAGTTAAGTGCTCAGTCCCTTCGTTCTTTCTTTCCGAATGTCTATTATTTCGCCCTGCTTCTTGGGTTGTGAAAACTCTATCTCCAATGGTGTTGACATATTCTTCACACTTTTGATTCATCCATTCCAACATCTTATTAATCTTTGCCTCAGCCTCTTCTAACAATTGTTGTTGGCAAACATGATGTTTCCACCTTGGAATTTGTTGATCTCTCCTTGTTATGATCATGGACCTTTGTTGAGTTAAGATTTTGGTCCCGTTGATGTTTTCCAACACTCTCCCATGTAGCTATTTCTCCTTCTTCTTTTGCTACCCGCTTAATAAGCTCTTGGATTTGATGGGTTCGTAGGTTGTATAGTTGACCTCGGGCATACGTTCCTAAGGTCTCTCT
>MNCI01024813.1:374671-397572 GCA_015680685.1 Gnetum montanum
AAGCAATAAATAACATTAAATAAATAACAATTAAATAAACTAAGTGAATGCTGCAATGATGAAGTAATCTCGATCTTTATTGCCGGTCATGTGCATGTCCAAGTACAGCACACTCGAATAAAGACACCGTACAATTACATTCACCACACTGCGGGCAGACACGGCAAAAATTCTAACTCTGGAGGGATCAAACTGCCAGAGCTTCGCTACTCTAAAACTGGGAAGGGAGAGCCACCTCTTATTTATAGACATGGCGGCAGACTGCTATATCGCGTACGCGATATCGTAGGGAAGGACGCGATATTGCGTCGGCTGCGATATCGCGTACGCGATATCGCGGCTGACACAAACCACGTCTCATCACTTTATTTTGCACTTTTTGTTTTCTACATTATTAATTTTTAAAAAAAATTGTTATACAACATCGTTAGTACATTTTCTATGTATTGAAGACTTTACACTTTCTTTTATATTTTCTTTTATTCTAGTGTGATTTTCTAAATTTTTGTTAATAAGTGCCAAGCATAATGATAATTCGTTGCTTGATGGTGGTATCTACTATTTAGTTATTTGACTTTTGTTGTCTAGATTCTAGCTTTGAATTTTGTTATAGATAATTAAGACATGGTTTCTTTTTCATGCAACAGGCAGTGAGTCCACAAAATCCACCATCTACAAACTCTATGGTTTTCCTTATTCTAGAAATGTGCAGTCCCTTTTTCATTACTAAAACTATAGTGAATTTGTAACTTTGGTAGTTTTTGAATATCAAAAGGATTCAAAGGTTTGAATAGGGTGTGATTTCAAGGTGATTCAGTATTCTTTATGCTTTTCTGCTTACTTGGGTGCATGTGTGTTTTCATGGATTTCTTACTGTTTCATGTCAACCAATAAAAGGAAGTTGAATAAGTCTTTACATAGTGTGATTCTCATCAAAAAGAATAATGGAAATTCAAAGAAAATACATGAGAAAAAATAAATAGGATACAAGTATTAGTTATGGGACTAGAAAGACATGTTACCCATGCCTAGAGGTCCTCTCTAACTAAGGCCCTTTCTCAATTCCTACTTCTTTTTTCTTCTCTAATAAGAAATGATGATTATTCTATGGGAGCACTCTTGTATCTCAAGGTGATGGATTTTTCTTAAAATGGCACTGTGATGTCATTGGATGTGATTGGTTTTGGTCTAGACTAAGGATTAATGTTATCAAGTCTTTTAACCATAAAATTCACAAGGGACTTCATGTGACCTTAATCAGGAGCTCAATTCCACTCTCTCTCTCTCTTCCACATATGCTTCCCATGTCTCACCTCACTACTAGTTTCATGTTCTTGTTTGATGTCTTGGTTTGATTTGTTGAAATTCTTAGGTAGTTTCTTCCAGGTTTTTGTACTTAACCTTCTGTAACCATTAGTCATCCACGGTGTCCATGGACTCCTCACTTTGGAGTTATGTAAGGGCAATAAAAGGTTTGTGCCTACTTTGGGAAGGACCCACTTGCATATCGTTTGGTTGGATTTTTTAAGTTCTTTATCCTTAGGCATCCTCACAATCAAGTCCTTTTGGTTGCCCCATCAATGACATCCTATTATGCACACCTTCACAACCTTCTTTGGTGAAATCTTTTTATTGCCTTTGTTGTGAATTCTTTAACCCTTCTCAAGTATTTTATTATGCTTAGACTTTTCAAAATTTGTTGATGGATTGCTTATCCATTCCACCATATTTTTAAAGCCTTCCTACTAATACTATTTTTAAAATTCATCCATCACATTCACAACCTAGCCAAGTGTAACCACTAACGAGACAAGGTACTTCAAAGCTATATGTTACACATTGCACACTAATCTATGATTTTGTTGTGATTGTAGTGGCAAGCATCGATGGAATGCATAGGTTGGAAGTGGACTATCTTCACAAAGGAAGCAACAATAGTAGCACCATGTGATGAGGACTCTTCATGATCTTTGAATCTTCTTCCTCACTCTTTAGTTGCTAGAGGAGTGGATGTGATGTCATTTTTGTTCAAGGTATTCACTTCTTTCATCATGAACACCAAATTTTATAAAAGATTATAAATTTATACACTCGGATACTTAGGAGTTTTTTTATTTCATTTGAGCTATGTTTTATGTCAATTAATAATCCTATACCATCCTAATATTTTTTAAGGAACTTGTTCCTCTTCTTCTTCACTTGAGGATGAGATTTCATTCAATTGTGGGGATATGATGAATTATGTTTTGACTAGCATGATGTTGAATATCCAATATTGTGGGGTATATGGTGGCCTATAAATATAGTGCTTAAGCTTACGATTTCTAGATAGTCTTTTTCATAGCATAGTGAAGCTCTTGTAGTTTATTTTCTCTAGAGTTAGAATATTTTCTGAGTGCCCACAGCAAGAGTTCGAGTGTGTGTGGATCTTTGTTTGAGCATTGATGTACCTAAGCATAATAGTGTGATAGGAATAAAAATGAACCCTTTTGACAATACTTGCAACACTAAGAATAGATTAACGTTTCCTTTTATGCATTTGATATTCATGCACTTTACTTTAATGCATTTTCATTAAGCAATCAATTTCTAGTTGTTAATGAATGCAAGCACAACCAATTTGAGTGTATGTGTAGCACTTGGTAACCCAGAAATGCTAAACAATTGGTAACCTAGTAGCACTACATGCATTTAGGATGTGTCTATAGAGTGGAAAGGGGTACTTGTGTTAGGCTAGCTAAGTAGTAGATAAATCAGGTCTTAAATTACTCTAGCTTTCATTCTGGTTCTAGAGGATTAAGCTTATAAAATATAAAATGATAAATATCACATACCTCAGTTGCACTTAACCATATACTTGCACCTCACAAGTGGAATTGAGAAGACAAAAATCATTTCTATTAGATTTAATTTCCTTAAAACTAGTGTACTTAAGAACTTAAGGATTGCAGAGTTTGACTAGATCACACATGAATGCTTGTGATTTGTATGGTTGGGCATAGGGGTACTTGGCTACTCATCATTAAGAAAACATCGATTTCTCTTAGTTAGATGTTTATTTTCCTTGAGAATCTTGGTAAGGTATCTATTTGTAGCATTCATCATGGTATCTAATAAGGATGTAACCTAGATGACTCTCTTTTTTTCATCATTGGTTATTGTTAATTTCTTCTAAAGCTTTTAAAAAGTTTCATCGCTAGTCAGTTTTAGTCATAGGATGATAGAACCAAACATGTTAGCTCTTAATTGCACAATTTTAGTTTCCAACCATTAATGAATATTGTAGCTTTTTCCAACAACTCATTTACAATGAACAACTTATCCTTTGTCTCCATTAGTGTGGATTGGATCACTAAAATATCTTTTGGAATATCAAAGACATATAAAATTACTTGCCTAATGCTCACTAGTCTCTCCATTATTTCTTCATATTAGGCTATAATCATCACCCTAGATTTGATTCCTAAAAACACTTGAATGTTTGCCATAATACTAATGTTCAACATAGGTGCCACAGGAACCTTCAATGCTTTGTCACATATGTTTTAGTCTAGAGTGAGGCATATGATTCTTGATGTTTTCTAGCCCTAAGCTACTCTTAATGATTATAAAGAGATTAATTAATTAAGTTAATTAAAAATGAAAAGTAAAGTATAAACTAGCCTACATGCGATGAGTATCCATTCCTAAATGTCCACACATGCCTTGGACTTCATGTAAATACTGCTAGGACTACCAAGAATACATCACTGGGCCTACCAAATGATACACTATTAGGTTACCAAGTAATGACACTTAAGCACTTGTGATTAGTCATACTCATTCGACTTAATGACAAGAATAATAAAAAGTAATAAATGGAAATATTAACTAAGGAAAATAATAAATAATTAAACAATTAAAAACAATAATAAAAATAGGTGAATGCTACCATGATGGATGTAATCTTGATCTTTATTGTGGATATGCAATGTATCTAAGTACATCACACTCAAATAAGGATGTCATACAATCACTTAACATCACACTGTAGGCATGCATTGTAAATAACAGAACTTGAAATCAAAGATCAATGAATCTATCTTTATCTTCTGTATCTCAACCATGTAGCCAAGTATGTTATTTACATGCATGCATGGAAGAGGCAATATTAGATTCCCAAAACTAAAGGTTGTGCCCCAATATCATGGCGTTGATATCAGATCCATACAAAACATGACTCATCATACACCCACAATTAACTAAAAACTCATCCTCAATTTAAACAAATTGAGGAACAAGCTCTTTACAAAATATTTGAAAGGCATGGGATTATTGATTAACTTAACTAGACACACAAATTAACTTTACATGCCAAAATGATGTTTTAGAAAAATGGACACAACATGATAAAACAAAAAAACTGGGGGGAAAACTCATGTAGTTCCTAGAGGCAGTGGCTCTTCCATGGCTCACTTCCTCTTGTCATTAGGCTTCTAAAATTTCTAGTGATTCATGAGTGCCTGTAACTTCTCCTCCTTCATTCTAGGATCATGTACCATCTAGGGTAATGAGTTGATGTGTGCTACAACTGGTACATCCCATGAACATGGTAGTTGTAGGAACATCTTATTTGCTTTCATGTACCAAGCTACAAATCGTTGTTGTTCCTCCTCAAAGGTTCTAGCCTTTTCTTTCAATTCATGGTGATCTATCAATCTCTTGTCCAAGTATGAGGCTACATATCTTTGTCCATGGTAGTGATCCTTGATCACTTCCAATTCTAAGTTTTCCACATGGAGTTTCTATAGAGCATTTTTCCTATTTGCAAACTCTTTTACATCTAGTGCATAGCTAGCTGCTACTTGCTGCTCTAGCTCATTTCAAGGCTGACTTGCTATTAACATGCAAGGTTTCCATATCAAAGGTTAGTCAATTCGATGTATTCTTTTACATCTTCAATCTACAAGTTCTTGTTCTTTACTTCTGCTTGCTGGACCAAGACATAGCTATCCAATATTGGTTGCCAGTTAAGATTTTGCACTAACATGAAACAGATAAAGGCCTTTTCCATCTAGATTTATTTTTCATTTATCTATTTGTATATGCTAATTTGGTCCTAGAAGTTCTCCTTAAAATTTTCATGTTTCTTGGCCTTATTTTTCCATGCACTTATCTCGATTAAAAATTTTTGATGTATCATGTGTACCTCACTAGTTATTCTCTCAACTAGAGGGTTTCATTTTCTTTGTCCATTGTACTTATGTCTTGGTTGACCCTCACTAGTTATTCTCTTAACTGATGGAAACTTTCTTCCAATATATTTTTCTATAGTGGTTAACCTTGCGTTATCTATAGCAAGTTGTTTATTCTCTTCTTATGCAGCGATCAATTCCTTTGCATGGGCATATGATGCTTAAGCTTCAATAGTTGAGGCATTCCATACCACCTTCTCCTTCTCTTACTTAGTATCTTTGTTTTGTTTAATCAATTTTTTCATTTTGGAATTTTTCCAACAAGTCATGTGCGACAAATTGGGCAAGATCTCATCTTTCAACTCTTAGGGCAACAAGCGCTTGTTGCAGTTAATGCACTTCTATTTCTACATGCTCCATCTTGGTCTTTGCCATGAACAGCTCCCCTTTTGTGGTGATGAGGTTTGATTGAACTATAGTGACATCACTAGGGATTTTAGAAAGAGTTTTCATCACCTGTTCAGACTACAACTTCCCATGGTACTAGTTGTGGTATCTAGATCATTATGCTTTGATCATAGTTCGCTCTCTTCCCACCTGGACTAGTGGTAGCTTTGTCACATATGGTTTACTCCAAAGTAAGGCATATGATGTTGTCTAATTCTCTGCTACTCCTAATGATGACAAAAAGATGAATTGATTAAGCTACAGAACAATGGAGAGTCAATTCTAAACTAGCTTACATGTGATGAGTATTTACTCTTAATCATATTTACATGCCTTGGACTTCGTGAGACTACTTCTAGGATTTTCAAGCATATGTCACTAGGTGTGCCAAATGATACACTACTAGATTACAAAGTACTTAAACCTAAACATTCATGATTAAGGCATACATATTTTACTTAATGAAAAGAATAGTAAATAAAAATAAATGGAAATGTCAACTAAAGGAAATAATAAATAATTAATAGTTAAAAGTAATAATAACCTAAGTGGATGTTGTAATGATGGGAGTGATCTTGATCTTTATTTCCAATCATGTAACGTGTCCAAGTATGTCACACTCAAACAAAGGTGCCATATGATTACAAACATCACATTGGGCACATGCACTGGGTATAATAGAACTCTAAGAAAGACTATCAAAAATTTAGAACAAAAATGATCTTTTCTATTATTATTGTATTGTTCAACCATGCACCCAAGTGCTATATTTATAGGCTAGTATAGAGAATATGATATTGTATATCTTACATTACTTTCTGGGCTTTGATATAGGGCATCCAATATCAGGGTTAACAGATTCATGACTCATCATCCTAATATTGGGGCGAACAGATTCATGACTCATCATACCCCCATGAATGAATAAAAACTTGTCCTCGAGTTAAGAAAAATTAGGAACAAGTTCTATATAAAATATTAAGAAGATATGAAATTATTGACCACATTAAACAACAAAAAAAATAATTAACTCTTACATGCCATAGTGGTGTAGTACAAAAATGGAACATAATATTATAAGACAAAAACTAAGAAGCTCATGTGGTGCCTAGAGGTGATGGATCCTCCATTAGATGCTTCCCTTTGTCACTAGGCTTGTGAAATTTGTAATGATCAAGCAATGCCTATAATTTTCCTCTTTTATCATCGAGTTTTTTACTTTCCAGGTTGCTAAAACAATTTGTGTTGGCACTAGTACATCCCAAGGGCATGGCAGTTGCAGGAACATCTTATTAGCCTTCACATACTAAGCCACAAACTATCATTGTTCTTCCCCAAAGGTCTTAGCTTTCTCTCTTAAGTCTTGATAATTTGTTAATCTTCTAGTTAGGTTTAAGGTGACACCCTTCTGTCCATGGTAGCGAGCTTTGATCACCTCCAATTCCAAGTTTGCCACATTTTCTACAAAGCATCTTTTTGATCTGCAAACTATTTTTCATACAATGCATAGGTGGTCACTACCTACTTTTCTAGCTCATTTTGAGGTTGACCTACTATTAACATGGTAAGGTTGGCATATCGAAGGTTAGCCAACACCATATATTCTTTCAAATCTTTGATCTATAGGTCTTTATTCTTTACTTTTGCCTTGTATACCAAGGCATAACTATCTATAATTGGCTACCACTTAGGATTTTGTGCTAACAAGGATCTAGTGTGGGCTTTAACCATCTAGATCTCTTTTTCATTTATTTTCTTATACATGCCTACTTGGTCATGGAAGTGTTCCTTTAATTATTCATGCTTCTTGGTGTCATTCTGCTGCATGTTGATTTATATTACTAATTTTTGTCAAATAGTGAAAACCTCTTCTATTAATAGGGGTTTGTTTTCTCTAGCCAATTTATTGATGTCCTAGTTGACCCTTACTAATTGTTCTCTCAACTGATGGATACTTTTCTCTAGAATATTCTTTTTCTTTTCAACTATGGTCAACCTTGAATTCTCAGTGGTGAGCTTCTTATTTTCCTCTTGTGTGATGGTCAATGCCTTTTTATACATGTAGGATTGTGCATCAGTAGCTAAGGCATTACATACTACTTTCTCATTTTCTTTTTCTATAGCTACACTCTTCTAAGTTAGCTTCGATAGTAGCTTAGTCCTAAATTATTCCAGCTAGTTAGGTGCAACAAAATGGGAAAGATCCTATTATTCGGCTCTCAGGGTGGCTATCTCTTATTGTAATCTTTACACTTTTTCTTCTACATGTTCTACCCTAACTTCAGCCATGATCGGATTTCCTTTAGTGACAATGAGATCTTACTATTCTGCAGTGACATCACTAGGGATGTCAATCAAAGTACTCTCACTTGACCTATTTGCAGCAATTGATCTAATACATCTTCATCCATTGCAAGAGTCATCGAAGTCTTAGCCAACATCTATGCATCTCTAGTCCCAATAAGATCTACTAGGGGCACAACAGGCACATTACATGATTCTTTGATATGATCTATAATCACTTCTACTATGCCTACTGCATCCTGATGCTACATTACCATAACTATGGCACCTTCTCCAGTTTCAAGCATCACTTAAAAGGATGTAGCATTTCCAAATATTTTCCTAGACCACTGCGATTCTTCTCCTAATTGTAATGAGATCTCTCCCATTCTTGGATTGGCTGAAATAGTGGACTATACAACATCATCGATTACTCTAACGAGATTAGATTCATCTCTGCTTTCCCAACTGACATCTTTAGCAATTTTCTATGGATGGCTAATTGAAATTCTATAATCTTGTGGTGATAGTAACAAAGCTTGTGTTTCTGCGCATTGTTTAGGATCACATTGTACTTTTTCTTCTAGCTCTATTTCCTTCTCTAGTTCTTGCTCTTCACCAGGATCTTTTCTTGGTGTTGCAGGTTTGAGGAGTTTGGTGAAAGAGGCATTCTGTGCCTTCCTAGGGATATCATTCATATATCATAGGATTCTAGCACATTTGCATAACTTTTTGATTAGAAAGGGAATGGGAGTGTTGGTTTCCCTACCTTTTTCTCCTTGAACCACCTCTAAAATTTAGTAAAGTAGAATTTAGGAATATTGGCCACATATCTGCCCATTAGGATAGCACTTCCCTTGGCTGCATATGTTGAGATTCGATTGACCCCTTTGGTGGAAAATAGATGGTATGTACCAATCTTGAAATATGTCCTCTCCTTTAGAGTCAATTCATTATATATTTTTTCTTCTTTGTTGTATGCTCATTTCAGCCATAGTTTTCTAGTATCAAGGTCAGATTTGGTGGATAGATGAACTACCTTATCCCCTCCATTTGGTAGATTCAAAACTACTATAATTTCCTTAATTGAGAAAGAGACATTAACTCCATAGATGTTTATAGTGGTGCCTTAATCTTTGTTCTGCTAGAATTGGTGAGTCTCACCAAGGTACCATTTGCCATTGTCTAAAACAATGGACCATAGAGGTGATGCTTGGAGTTATGTTCAAACTACTTCTAGAGAAAACTCTAGCAAGGGTTTGATGTTCATCTCCACAATTCCTATAGTCAATGTGGACTTTTCTTGTATGGCCTTAAGATATTCAAGAGGCAACATGAGATGTTGTTCCTACATGCGAGCTGGTGGTTCTGTAGCCTCTCCTTGGACCAACTATTCTATGACAAGAGCCTCTTGATGGATGCTGAAATATTAAGCTTCCTACTCTTGATGTTCTACCAGCTCACCCTGCTGGCCTCAACCACCTCATGGACACTTAGCTACTCTTTGTGAAGGTCCTTCTTGTGCACCTCTTTTTGCGGCCATCTATAATTAAGCAAAGATCAAATGTTACTAAGGTTGTATTCTTTATCATTAATCAATTTATACCTTAATTTTTACCTTAGTTTATTAAGTTCTTAGTTCATATGCTTGCAAAGTTAGATAAATTTTAAAGAAAAATCCCAAAAAAGTGTCTATCTCCTTACATAGTTGATTTCTTTTTTCTTATTTGTGGCTTGTTATAATGGTTGTGGTCCCTTAGGTGAAAAAAATTAAGGTTTTTGGAATTAATACAATTGATTATTCATGATAATGTTGAAATTTTTTAACACTCTTACCTTTATAATACCTTCTAGGTGATAGAAAATTATGAAAAATTGAAACACATTTTTCACAATAGCACCCCCCACCCATGACTAACTTGAACACTTTAAGTTTAGAAGGTTTAAACGACAAGGAAATTGAAGTAGTAGAGATCCAAATATTGCAAGTTGTAGGTAGTTGCGTAGAGCTATGGGTTGCTAGAGAAAAATTGAACTCCCCTAGCTACAATTGATGAGAATGAAGTTTGAGCATCCCAGGGGTCAAATATATAGGTTTTGTGTGACCTGATATTAGGTATTTGACATTTCATCCAACCTAATATCGAGTATTTGATATCAAGGTCCATGAATAAGCATCTTATGGGGGTATGAAGCATGAAAAATGAAGCTATATGATTGGTTGGAAGGTTTGAGATTAGGTTCATCATTCTAGGTAAGTAGGAAATTAGATGGGGCACCAAAAGTGGTTGAAGATGGAGTCATCAATGCGAAAAGCACTAGAATGAGCAAGAAAAAGGGCTTTGAAATCAAGGTTGTGGACATATCAAGTTATATGAAAATGAAAATAATAAAATGCAACAATTGAGAACTTGGAAGGTGAAGAATAATGTGGTTGTATTAAATAAGTAAAATTCACAAAATTTACACAAGTGGATCCTCCTGAAAGCAAGCTCTAGTCTATGATGCCTTTGTATAACCATACAAAAAAATGTCCATAGGCACTAAAGGGGTTGAATGCAATGCATACCTATGCAATAAAACACACATATTAAAACCACCAATTTGAGATAATAACTTTATGTTACACAAAACCACAAGTTATGATCACCTGAACAACAAGATGAGATGGACTATAGAAAGGATTGTAGAAATTGGTACATGAGGTATCTTATTATGGCCACAATGAAAACTTGTGTGTTATTAATGGTTAAATAATCATGAGTCCTTCTTTCCAAGATTCAAAACAAGTTCACACCACATTGTAGTGACATCACATTTTTTCATCATGTTGATGGAAAACCATAAGACTATCATAGTTGGGAGGAATAGCATGACTTGGTGTTTTGTCCAAGGGAGAATCTTTATTATGGCACACATTATTTTTTAAGTTCTGAGAAGCTACCAACCTTCAAGCATGGTTACATGTCTTTCTATTGGGACCTGTATAAGTTTATTCAATGCCACTTTAGGTTACTCTTACTCCCATTTGTTATTAGATCTACAAGGATATGGTTACAACCTTAGTAACATCATAGAACATATAAAAGTGGCCAATGAGAATCCAAAAATTCCCTTGATGCTACACCTTTCACATTCTACCTTGGTTCTACACTCTTCTACCCAGAAATAGTGATTATGAAGTTATTTTTAGTGTCATGGTGAAAAAGGATGTCATTATGACTAGAGAAAGAAACTCTTATTAATGGAATGGATGGATGTTTGTTGTAGTCTCAATGTCCAAATAATTATTCCCTTATGACTTATCAACATAGAGAAAACCTCATCTCAATGGGCAACATGATCATTTTATTCACAAGCGAGATTACACAACAAAGAAAATGAAAACAACTAGAAAAAATTGGAAGAAATAGGAAGAATTATTTTAAGAAATAGGAAAATAACAATAAATTGTAAAACAAAAAGATGAAAAACACTTAAGAATCCTGAAGACTAGAATGGGGGATAACCCCCACAACTAAACATTTGGTCATGATAAGGATTAAAAAGTGGATAAATAGGATCTATGCATGTATGAAACATTGGTAAATTTTTAGTCACACACTTGATTGTTAAATGTATGATGGGTTAAGCTATGAGGTGTGTTAAAATTATGAGGTCTAGCCCATGATTTCACCCTTGATCATAAGATGGTATGAATGGATTTTTTTTTCTCCCTACACTATTAGATTCATTGTTTGGATTTGGAATTGGAGTAATGAAGGATGGTGGCCCTTGTGTCTAATCAGAGGATGTCAATTGTGAAAAGGAAGGTGGTGCACTAGATTGGCATTGTGCTAGTTTCAATGATGTCATGGGTTCAAGTGTGGTTTGATTTAGCTTATGGTATTTCATCCAAAAGGGACATTTCCTATGTTGTGGTTGAGACCCACTGGTGTCCACACGTTTATGCATATTTGCAGCATAAGTGGCATTCATCTGTTGATATTGTGATGTCAAACCTTCCTTTGTTGGTGGCAATGGCATATAATGAGGTGGATTATGAGAATATCAAGGGTATGATGGATGATAAGATAAGCAAGGTGGTGATCGTTCAGGGGATGTCATGGATTGATGGTACTCAAGAGAGTGGTAGTGGTAATTTGAAGTAGAGGATGTAGAACTAGTTTGAGAAATAGGGTGTTGAAAATAATATCTATGTGATTTCAATTGATAGGGCTGATTTGGTGGTGGCCTCCCCCATGACTATGGTTGTTTTCACTATGATTAATGACTATGTTAAGGCTAGTAATAAGTCCCCTTAGTATGGTATGATCGATTGTGGGATTGTCTATAATTACCTTATGGGAGAGAAAATCTCCCAAGAATGTGCATTTGTACAAATGTTGGATTTAAGTCACCTACATAATACTCTTTTATATGTTACAAAATTGTGCAATGGTCCTTTGGAAGGTCATATATGCAAATTTCACATCCATTATCTTTTTCTGTGGTTGAGTCTATTGTCTCACATTCTTCAGTCATTTTTCCCATTTGCTAAAAAATATTCCTAGCTATTTCTTGGTTCTATATCCTTTGTTTATTGTGATCACCTAGCTTATTTTGCATGATCCTCTCATTTACCGTCTCAATGATAATTTTAACTTTTTCATATAGCAATTTGGACATCCTATTAAACTTTTCTTCAAGTTCATCAATAGACTTCTATATTGGCAAGGTTTTTTTACAGAATCACCTTATCGATAGCTAGCTCTTTTGCCATACCATAGATATGGACCTAATTCTATTGAAGAGTTGGATTTCATTAATATTTCTTGACATTTTCCCATTTTCATATCTCTCCTTCTTATTTTTTCACATGCTCGATTAGCTCTTAGATTCGATGGGCTTAAAGCTCGTATAATTTCCTAAGACATACATCCCAAAGGTCTTCCTTGTTTCATTATGAAGTCCATCTATGATGTGGAAAAGTTGCCTCTACTTGAAGAAACCATGGCCTAGGCATCTATTCAATAAGACATAATAGCTATCTAAGGTCATGTCCAAGGGTTCATTTTGTTCTTACTTCCACTCTTGGATCTGTCTACTCAGGTTGGACACCCTTGCATAGGTTTGGTATTTCTCATTGAAAAGTTCCAACATTGTGGACCATCATCAAATTGAATTCAGTCTCAGTGATGTATACCACACTTTGGCTTTATCAATTAGTATCCTAGGAAATATTTTAAGCTTTTTCCACCCACTTTCAATGTTTTAGAAAGAACATGCATCATGGAAGGCTAGTGAAAGATGTTGTGGATCGAAATCATAGCCTCCTACAAATTTAGAAATATTATCCATATCAAGCTTGGGTAGAAAACTATTTTTGTGATGCCTGCGAGATGTCATAACAACCTATGTGATATGCATTAGGCTCTTAGTGGCCAACAATGGTTCATCATCATCAAAAAGGTTGTGAGAAAAATTTCTATCTCTATTTGTTTGATCATGATGATGTTGTCTATGTTCATGGTGATGTCTTTGACTTTTCCCATGGGTTCAATTTTGGTTTTTAGCCTGAACCTTTAGTGGAGCCTTATCTTCATACCTACATTCATCTTTGTTAGAACTACATGTTGAAGGCAAAGAGTAAGATGAGGAATTGAAAGTTTTTCCATGGCTGCTATGGTATTCTTCATGGTCCTTTGATTTATCTTTTCTAGGTTTTGAGGAGGTCTTAGGCCTTGAGGCCTTCCCTAGTTTAGGAATTACATCATATCCTCCAAGATTTTCTACCTTAGGTGAATGTATTATTTGAGTGTTTTTAGGGTGTTCATGATCATAAGAAACCCCTACATAAATTTGGTCACTCCAATTTTCTTCATTGTATATCTTGTTGTTTCTCCAATGAATGCGTTTGCTATACAATGCATTGTCACTTCTGTGTGAGAGAGACATTGTTGTTGGTTTATGGTATGTGTGAGTTATTATTTTCTGAAAGATATATATCGTTAATACCTTTATAGAAATTGTGTATAATATAACTAATCTAGATAACTAGCACCATCCTTGGTAATGGTGCCAATGATGAGTGACAAGGTACTCCTACACTGAACCATCCAGTCTAATTCCATTGATAGGACTAGTTATGATATCTAGATCATTATGCTTTGATTGTAGTTCATTATCTTTCCACTTGGACAAGTGGTATCTTTGTCATGTATGGTTTAGTCCAAAGTAGGGCATATGATGTTGTCTAATTCTATGCTACTCCTAATGATGACAAAGAGATGAATTAATTAAGCTACAGAACAATGGAGATTCAAATCTAAACTAGCTTACATGCAATGAGTATCCACTCTTAATCATCCATACATGTCTTGTACTTCGTGAGACTACTTTTGGGACATCCAAGTGTATGTCATTGGGTGTGCCAAATGATACACTACTAGATTATCAAGTACTTACACTAAAAAACTCATGATTCAGGCATATGCATTCCTCTTAATGACAAGAATAGTAAATAGAAATAAATGGAAATGTTAACTAAAGGAAATAGTAAATAATTAATAGTTAAAACCAATAATAATCTAAGTGGATGCTGCAATGATGGGAGTAATCTTGATCTTTATTTCTAGTCATGTAACGTGTCCAAGTACATCACACTCAAAAAAAGGTGTTGTACAGTTATAAACATCACATTGTGGGCATGCACTAGGAATAATAGAACTCTAAGAAAGACTATCAAAAACTGAGAACTAAACTAATCTTCTCTATTTTTGTTGTATTGTTCAACCATGCACCCAAGTGCTATATTTATAGGCTAGTATAGAGGAGATGATATTGGATATCTAACATCACTTCATGGGCCCCAATATCGAAGCTTTGATATTGGGGGTCCAATATAAGGGCTGATAGATTCATGACTCATCATATGGCATCAACTACTTGTTCTACTCTTGTTTTTTGTAGTTATTACCGAAGCCCCAATATCGGAGCTTTCATATTGGGGCTCCAATATCGGGGCTGATAGATTCATGACTCATCATATGGAATAAACTACTTGTTCTACTCTTGGTTGTTGTAGCTATTACCATTATCCTTTCCCTCCTCTTTAGCATTTTTTCCTAGCTTGTAAAGATCCACTCACTTGGGGGCCTTATTTCAATGTCATTTCTAATCACATAGATGACCTTTGATTAATCCTTAGCATGGATACAAGTGTTGATACCCCTTGATCATTTCTTATTTACTTAAATTTTTGAAAAATGTGGCATTAATGTTCCTAAGTTATCACAGCCTTATGATTTTGAAGATCTAGGATAGCTAAACATTGTTAATTTTAATGAATTTTTTATTTTTAACTACCTTTATAGTAACTATAGAGTGTTAATAATGTTTCAAGATCCTAATTCCTATTACCCTCATGATGTGAAGCTTAAATCTAGAAGCTTACAAGATTAACAATGGTTGAAATGAGGTGCACATGTTGGTAGATATCGTTCTTGAATTTCTTTGGGTTCTAAAAATGGCAAAAAATCCTTTCTCATTTGGATTAAAATAACAAAAATTGGCTAGGTGTTACACATATATATACTATTTTTACACTATGTTAATAGGGATGCATCAACGTATTTGATTGCATTGATGGATATGCATTGACATAGTGTAAACTCAAATTTTCTTTTTTTTTGAATTTCTAGCTCATTTTTGCCAATTTTGAGATAATCAAGGAGTCAAATGAGAGATAGAAAGAGGGTCTAGAAATGAGGGTAAAATTTTTGAAGTTTATATAGAGGGTTATATGTGTTTATAAGCATTCATGATAGGAATGGGGTTTTAACACTTAATGTTCATGAGAAGATGAAATGAAAATGAGTGTATTCAAATTTGGAATTGTAGCTTACTATTTTATCTATGTGAAGATGGTGTATAGCCTAGATGTCCAAAAGTTATACAAGTGGATCCTTCCCATAGTAGGTCCATGCCCTTAATGCCCTTGTATAATCACTCCACAAGGTGCCAATAGGCATGTTGAAAATTAAATATTAATTCAGCCTATATGCCACACCCATATAACAATTGTCTTTGGAATCCTACACTATGATAAACAAAATTAGCAAGTAAGAAACTACATGCAAAAATGAGGTAAATTTTTAAATAAGAAGAAATTGTAGAGATAGGGACATGAAATGCTTAATCATTGTGATGAATGTGATTAAAATGATCCTCATCTCTATCCATCCAAGTTGTAGACTAATTTCATACCGTTTCCAATGACATCACATTAGTTCATCTTGAATTTAAAACCATTGGACCATCAAAACCATATGAAAACATTACTACTTAAGAAAAGAAAATAAGAAATTATTTTCTATTAAGTAATTACTTAGAATGTTAAGTATTTTAAGGAAACTTGGCCATTGGTTAGAGGGGTGCCTTCAAGTATGGTTAACATGTCTTTCCAGTCACATAATGAGATTTGTCTAAGGGATTTTTGGGATTCATGAAAGCAACCTATCTTCAAGCATGGGTAATATGTCTTACCAGAGGAGTACCTTCAAGAATTATGGGTAACATGTCTTGCTAGTAACATGCAAAGATAAAAATTATTCAAAAACATACTTTCATAAAAATTAAAACATGAGTAATGACACAAACACATGGAGTAGTAAGATCCATAGAGGAAGTGAAAGGAATTAGCAAATCCCTTTGATATCATACCCTTTTCTATTTCCCATTGATCCATTCCCCTTCCCTCAAGGCATAAAGATCATAAGCTAATTTTAATTTTAATGTGAGAAGAGCCATATTACTTTGAGGGTGAACATCTATTATTTATAGAAAGTGGAGGGATGGATGACATGGTCTCATTACTTTATACAATTACTTTACCAATCATTTTGATAGCATAAAGCACTATCCAAATAAAAAAATTTCCTTGTACATAAATAACAATCCTTATTAATGTAATGATTGTTATTGTCATGTGATGAAATGGTTGAGAAAATAGAATTTCTCTTGGGAGGATATGTAGCAAAATGCTAAGCATATTTTCTAACTAGCAAATAGAAGTTTTTAACATATATATGGGACAATTTGAAAGGAAAGAAAAACTTTTATTTGCATCACATTAGATCTAATAAACTAGATTTAGATCTCACTATCTCTTAGCTGCTATTCTCATCAAGTATTAAAATGCTATCAATAAGCTTTGCTTAAGTTATCATCATCTCAGAATTGAAAGTAAAACATGGATTCAACTCTCCTACAAAGAGGACATTTGTAGGTTGTGCAAATTAGAAGCCCTTGAAGATAAGTTACATGTATTTCTTTCTTGTACTATGAATACCCATTTGATATAGTGTTATAATGTTATAGTAAAAATCCAATATGATTTGTTTTCGATATTCCCATTGGTGCTTGATCAATTTGGAGAGTTTATAGTTATTTTTTATTAAAATATAATATTTTCCAATAAATCCTATGGATCTTCAAATGTAAGAAAGCTTCATTTCATTTCATTAAAGCTAACAAGAAAATTGAAGTTAAATTAGAGACTTAAAAAATAAAATGACTCCAAGAAAGGAAATGTATAAAAAAATGAAGAATTAAAATAAATAGAAAATGCATGAAGAATTGGATAAAATGAAAAGTAATTGTAAAATAAAAAATTGAAAAATCATACCCTTACAAGATGTTAGGCCAAATGGATATCTCCCCTACAACTAAGTTGGAATGTGGATATACAAAAGATGGTCTAGTCTTGGCCATGGGCTAAGTTGTTAGTGAAGTTCTTAGCTACTAGGAAATCCTTAAAAAGTTTTTCTCGTTGCATGTTGATCAATATTAAATTTTCTAGACAATCATGATGATAAATCTTCATCACACCTAAATGTAAAGTGGAGTGGATATTGTAAGACCCTTACCACAGTGTTTGGATTTTGTTCATTAAGGTGCATATATGGGGTTCTACTAGAGGGCCTTATCTGCTAGTTGAAAATCCACTTTTTATAACTTAGCATCTTGGAATTGTTTAGTGTATGCCTTGTGTGCTTTGTTCATCATAAGGGATACCTATCTCTTTTCATCTAGGATCTTGAGATTCATGAGATGTTCTTTTTGTGATAGATTGATATTGAGGTCAAGTTCAAAAGTCATGTTGGATATGTGTAATTCTTCTTGTATTGGATGTTTTGATAGATTATCATACACTAACTCATAAGGAGAGAAATCTATAGGGAGTTTCCAAGTAGAGTGATAGGTCCATAATGCATTATCGAGTTTCATGCTCCATTCTCACCTATACTAACTAATAGTCCTAGTAAGAATTTACATGATTTTCCTATTTGTTACTTCTATTTGACGATTTTCTTGATCATGATATGGAATTTTCAATTTATGCTTTACCCCTAATGAAGTGTGATACATATAGGCTATGTCAACAAGCATGTGTCAACGTAATCCCATCGATGTATCCCCATCAATGCATGGTGACATTCGTTGATGTAAATGCATTGATGCTAACGTAAGTGAAGCCTATATAAATGCATGCATCAACTGAATTTATGACAATTTAATTTCACAACATACCAGACCTCTTGCAATTTTATTTCTCTAGAGTTAGAATATTTTCCTTTGAGTGCCTATAGTGTGAATTCAAGAGATTGTGCATATCTTTATTCTAATATCATGTACCTTAATGCATTGGTGTGAATGGAAATAAAGACAAGATGTATAACATTCATTGTAACACTTGGATTAGTTTAATATTTCTTATTTTCACTTTAATTGTAATACACTTTACTTTCATAAGTCCTAATTAATTAATGCACTTAATCATAAGCACACAAGTATGACCACTTTGAGCATAACATGTTATGCTTGGTAATTCCACTAGTGGTCATTTGGTAATGTCCAATAATAGCCATTTGGTAACCTAGTAGTGTAATATGAGTTCAAGAATGTTAGGGTAGTTAGTCATTAGAATAGCTAATTAGTTAAATAGTTAATTATTAAGCCTTCATTTGATCATCTAGTTATTAGGAGAAAATATATTAAAAAATACCAAAAAAAAGTAAATATCATAAGCCTTAACTCACATTTAACCACACAAACAGATAGCACAAATGTGAGTTAGTTAGAAAGAAAATTTTCATACACTCCCTTGATTCATAGTCTAGGACTATGAGCAAACGTATGAACTAAGTTTATGGAATTCAACCAAATCGTTGAGATATGGTTGTGATTTGTATGGTTGGGCATAGGGTATACTTGCTGCTCACAAACCCCTAAACATCTCATTAATTTTCTAAGAGTAGCACTTGGAAAGTAACTTCTATTATTAGAAATAAGTGTCATAAGCATACTAAACCTATTTATCATACTTTGTTGAAAACACCTAGCTCTGGTCATGGATGTACAATCTATTGTAGCCTTTGCCCATTTTTTGTAATAGTCCACCGTAATGATAATGTAGGATTCTTCATTGAACATGGATATGATATAACCCATGAAATTGATTTCCCATATATCAAGAGGTTCCAATGGTTGTATTCATTGTTAAGGACCTTTTAGCCTTGCAGTTCTTCCTCCATATTTCTGGCATCATTCATAGGAGTTGGCAAATTAGTGCACATCCTTATAGACTATAGGTCAAAAGAAACTTGCCATATAGATTTTGATGGTTATTTTCCTGCCCACATAATGATCTCCACAAGATCTCTCATATGTATCTTGGAGAATTCTTATATGATCATTAATAGGCATGCACCATCACATCAAGCCATTTGTGAAAATCATATAGAGGTTACTCTCTATCTCCATACAATGCTTAACTTAGTGGAGAAAGTGCTCATTTTTCTTTCTGTCTAATTCAGTAGAAACCTCTTATGTGTGTAAATTTTTTTTCTGATCAAATTTATACTAATACCATCTTCTTAATAAGAAATTTTTATGATCCAACAATGTTAAAATAGCTACAATCTATTTTTATAATCCAATAAATAAAATCAAAGGGCTAAAGTAAAATTGCTAATTGTGTTTTGTGGCATGCAGTTATACCTAATAGCATTGGCTATAAGGACAAAAGGGCCAAGATAATGTATTTGTACAAGTGGGCATCTCCTTCTTATCAACACTATACATCAAAGGTATGGTAGTTGTGAATTTTTTCACAGATAATTGGATTTGAAACAACCATAAGCATGCACATTCTAAAATAACTATATATGATGCTTTTAGTGTTATGCAAATCCTTGCTCTAAATTCTTTAATAATGCTATATGCATACATGGAGTCACTTCACAAATATCTTGTCAAGTGGAGGGTAGAACCTTGAGCTCTAAACATTGCCATGGTTAAAACAATAAAAGTGAATCTTAAATCAACAACTTACCATGAATTTCTAGTTAAAGGATTGAAAAAATGAAATAAAACGATATATATCAAATTTCAATAAAGCATGATTGATGTAGTGGAGATGATGTGAGTGAGGTACTTATTTTATCTTCCATAATAATACACATGACTTGAAAATATAAAATTGAGATTGCAATATTTTATTATGCTCAAATAATCCATCTAAATGTGTTGAGATTTAATATACAAGTCACAAGCCTTGTTAAGTATGATTTTAGAGTAGTATGGTGATATATATTTCTATTAATATTTTGGTAAGAATTATGACTTGTTATGGCATATCCTAATACATTTCAATCCAAGTATATATTACCATTCATACTCAGACTTATAACCTATTGGTCAACATCTTAGTGAGTTACCATTAAGCTAAAACACCATTGTAACTTAGTGTTATAATAATATAGAGAAATTTATAAATAATATTACTAATACTAAGTTGTGTTCAATATATTTTAGGTTCCCATGATCTCCACGTGCTTGTAATAAAATAGTTTAGTTTTAATTTCACTACTTTTTTTTATTGTCAAAGGAGGCAATCTTGATGGTATTAATCTCTATCAATCTCTATGTAATGTGGATTATTAATTTATTAGAATAATCATGAGATTTCATCATATTAATGTTGAATCTAAAAGATTGAAAAATGTATAGCAAGAGAATCGAGTATGTAGACTTTGCATACAAGTAGTAGATGATCATCATATTTCATTGGAATGTTGTAAAATGGACATTTTTAGATCTAGATGATATATTATAAGTAATTATAAATTATAAATGATTAAAGATACAAATATTCCTATTAAGGCAATGTCCTTAATATGTGTTCAAACTCTATGATTATGGATAAATTTGTTGTACATTGAATTATGTACATATCGATTGGTTTCATAGAAGTAATAAAACTTTTAGATGTTTATCTTTATTTGAGGGGTTTTTCATCACTTTAGTTGTAATTTCTTAAAACATACCATTGTATCCTCATTACTTATAATCATCTTCGTTTGTAAATATTATTTTCCATTATCATCATTGCCTTTATTTTATTAACCAGTGCAACTTGGATAAATAGATGATCTATTTATAGTTTTCATCTTCAATTCTTCCCTTGACACCAACCTAAGTGTATGTATTTATCTTACTTGTAGTGATTAAAGAGAGTACAAAAAAATAACCAAATTAATAAAAAAATATCTTTTTCAATGGGAAAAAATTTTCATGACTTTGTAATTTTTTTAGCTAAATTAGTTGAAAAATAACAAAATTGATCTTTCTAAAAAATCCTTATATTTTACCAAATATTTTTGATAATCAAAAAGTTCCAAGATAAATTTCATTTTAGAATTTGAAACCAAATGAATAATTTATAGAAGAGTGAATTGAATATCATGATGTTGTCATCTTAACCTTTATACTAGTTACATGGGGATAACTATATGAATTATTTTCTATAATTCACTTCTATTAAGAGTGAAATAAGTATTAGCGCCAAAATCATAAATCTTTTTTTTATGCTTGCACACCAAGTATGTCTAGGAGTGAATTGAATACTTTATTTTTCTATTTTTTTTGTTCTATTAATACTACTATTTTAACTTAATAGAGTTGAAAGTGTTTTCATGTACATGGATAATGATATTAGTTGTTAGAAAATAAGGTAATGTTTCAATAAAAAAAACATTATAATTTTTTACATTAAAAAATCAATGAAGAATTACAAAAGTTATGCTAAAATAGAATACATTAAAATAAAATATTTTATTTCAATAACATAGTGAACATATGTTGGTAGTGGAAGGATATAAATAAGTTGTAAACATTATGTCATGCTCATATACTTATGTAGATATTATTATTTTTATGTCCACTTAAATGTGTTTGCTATTTTATTTTGGAAATGGAAATAGAACTGAAAATTCTTAATTACATCCTTGTGAGATTGCAAAGGGTCTATAGGACAACAAAAAACTTTTACAAGGCTTTGATATGATCATGATGGGTCTTGAACCCCTCATTAAAAAAATAACCCAAAGTTGACACCTCCACCTCAAACAAGTGTAGCAACGTTATTGCCTGAACAACTTATTTAAGTCTAAAAGCATTAAATAAAGGATAATTTAAAAATATATAGTCTTCATCTTCCACTACAATATTTGTACAAAATCTACTAATGTGTTGCTTTCTTTAAGGAGTGATCCATCTCCTTGTTCTAATCAATAGATAATGATATTGAGGATTGAGAACTCTGAAAGGGCGNGGGGGGGGGGGGGGGGGGGGGGGGTTGAATAAGTTCCCCAATCAAATCAAACTATAGACACCAAATTAAATGCAAAATTTATGTGGTTCCCCAACTTGGGTAATCCACACTTAAAGGGTAGATTCATTGCACACCTCTAGACTTTATTTCTTTCAAAATGTGGTTTACAGGATACCAAAACCTTTACACGATTTGAGGTTTGCTATAAAGAGTTTTTTCATTACGAAAGCTCTCAACCTCACAAGGTCCCAACAAGCTCAAAATATGGTTTGAAGGGCACAACACTCTGTACAAGCTCTAAGCTCCACTCAGTAGTGTTTTGTTGCTATGAAACCACTCAA
>MNCI01024813.1:397641-410610 GCA_015680685.1 Gnetum montanum
AGAATGTGGCTTTAATAATCCCACAACCTATACAAAATTGAGCTCCACTCTAGAGTGTTTTGATGCTACAAAACCACTTAATCTCACAAGATCTTGACAAGCTCAATACAAATGCCTTCTTGTAAGAAGCACATCAACCCTCTATGGCACCAAAGAAAGAAAAATAAAAATAAGAAATGAGAGTAACTCAAATTCCAAATCCTTGTACAATGAAGCACACTTCCACTCTCAATCAAACAAATGATGTGAAAATTCAAGTACACAAGTATAACAACATAAGATAGACAATGATGGCTTTGATGTTGACAATTCTTGCACAATTCCCAAGAGTTTAGAATCTACTTATAACCTCTAAGTTTTTGAAAACCCCTTGTAATTGATGCAATGGCTATTCAACAATTAGCATAGACATCTCCTTCAACATTAGGACGTCTTTTTGTATTTAGCTTCAACTGTAGGAAGACATCTCCTTTCAGAATGGAACATCTTTGTGAAGATGTTTGTCTATATTTAGCTTCAACTCTAGGGAGACATCTCCTTTCAAAATTAGAAGTCTTTGGGGAGACGTCTTCCTATGAATGCACTCCACTTGATAAAGATGTCTTATGTTTCTTAGAGATGTCTTCTCAAATTTTGAGCTCTGGTTCTTGAGGCTTTCTCTCATTGATTTAGCTTCTTTTCAATCCCCAAGGCATCTTCATTTAGCTTGTAGTCTTTTTTCATGTCCATGCTCTCATCTTTTGCCTATAAAAGTTTTTTTCTTAATAGCCATGCTCCCTTGAGTCCTTGTCCATAATGTGGGGTACCTATTCTTGTTCCTTAATTACAACAATGACAACTAACATTCTTTGTTCTCCATTTTTCTTAAGGTTTTGGCATACCAAAAGGTCAACAAAGATCTCACATGAAGACATGTAATTGCAACCTTACTTTGTCTAGAAATAACAAAAAATAAACAAGGAGGTATTTTTGCTAAAGATCCTCTAATTTTCTACAAATAAAATTACTTTTTTTCTACATGGGTATTCCCACATGTGTTTTGATGCCTTTTGTCTTATCCTTGTTTTCAAATCCTTAAAGCTTAAATTTGAATTTAATCTTCAATATTCCATTTCTGAAGCCATTTTTTCTCATCATTGAACTATCCTTTTTCCTAAGTGACCTTATAAGCTTCTATAGATAGGAGGATGATAGATCTCATAAGCATCTTTTCATAAAATTGTAGAAATTTTTTAAGAGTTGCAATTTTTATAAGTAGCATATCTACCAATAAAATATCATATGGATTTTGGGTCTTTACCTAGAATTCCTACAATAAAAAATATTTTTGAACATACTCCAAACATTTCCATTATGCTATAGGTTAATTTGATTTCCAAGTTTCACAACTATACAATAGAACTAGCTAAACAAGTTTATTGTACATTTGTTTGTAAACATCTCATGCCAAAATTTGTTCTGGTGCATATTTAATATAAAGTGAATGTAAGAAATGCATACTATTTGAGACCCTTTGAGTGATACAATCTTGCTAAGAGTATATATTTGAAAATGAGATGCCTAGACACTTATACAAATAGACAATTTTAATTTTTTCATACCCAAGAAAAAAATCATTTTCAAAAGGTCTTGTATCACACACCATCATTTTGGTTTTTCTAACATTGATTTTCATCCTTGAGACAATACAAAAGACATCTAAAATTTGAAGCATAGCCTTTATTGACTTATATATGGTGCTAAATATTGGGTATTACAAAAGAGGTATTTGTTAAGTGATGAAGGGTCCTCTTACACCCAATCATACAAATCACAAAGTGTTCACGCATGATCTAGTCGAATTCCATGGACTCTATAGTTTCCAGTGCACTAGAATTCTAGGTAGTGAACCTTGCCCTAAGGTCATTCATTATATTCTAAATTATACTTGTGATATACAAAGGAATGGTTAAGTGTAATCGAGGCATATGATTTTTATCATTTCTATGTTTTGTATTATTTGGTACTTGAATAGAGAGATGAAGTGGCTTAATGACTAATTTAATTTAACTACTTAACTAGTCTTTAACAAGTCCTAACATCAGCATTTGGTCCCACTTTCTATACACATCCTAAACCCACATATCCACTACTAAGTTACCAAGTGATATGCTACTAGGTGCACCAAGCAGTAATGCTTTTGGGATTACCAAATGAATACATCTTTATACTTGAAGTAGTTGTACTTATGTACTTAATATATTTAGCTTAATTTATTAAATTTTAGTTTAGCTTAATTGATTAAATATTTTAAAAAATAATAAATGCATAAATAAAACATTTAAGCTATTTGGAATGCTGCAAGGTTTATCAAGAAGCTCATCATTATTGTTGTACACACTAGTGTGGTTCAAGTACAATAGTGCTCAAATAAATATTTGTACATTTAATGACTCCTACTATAGGCATTCCAAGAAAATATTCTAACTTTCAAATAGACAAATTATAAGAGCTTCACTACTACTATGAATTTTATTGCCCATAAACATAGTTGGGAGCTCATATTTATAGTTTTTTCTATAGTACTATGTCAATGGGGCACCATCAACATAGCAAAAAAGCTATGTTGATGGGGTGACACCACATAAACTAGGTAATATTGATGGGGGCTCATCGACAAGGTTGCATCAAAGAGGGCCCATCAATGTGACACTTTGATGCTCATCATATTTTTATGACTAAATGAAAACTCATCCTCAAGTTCTGTTACAAAATTGAAAAGGTATGGGATGACTGACTAACTCTTAACAAAAAAAACTAACATGACAAAACTGAGTGCCTAAGAGTACAAATTAAAAAATTAAAAAAATTATGATGTTCATGATAGAAAATTGAACACCATGACATGAATACAAAAAATTTGACAACACATCCTCTGATGGTGTGAAGATGATGGTGAAGATCAGATAGTACCAGGCAATGGAGACTCGTAAGGTTTTGAGGGACCATCACCAACTTTGGACATGTGCAATAGCTAAGGTGGCTATGACTATCCTACTATGATTACAACCTCTAATGGAAGGTGAAAGGAATTAAGCAATGCCTTCATCTTTTCATCCTTGCTCTATGGATCATTCATAGTCTACATGACATCACCAATGTGGGCTGGAATGGGGACATCCCACAAATAGGGAATTATTAGGAACATCTCTTTTACATTGAACAACTAGGTAGTGACCTATTTATATTCACTGTCGAATGCCCTAACTACATTTTGTAGTTCCTAGTAGTCATTCATCCTCCTGGACAAGTTCTCAACACTTGATTGTTGATTAGTCAATCGTGCCTTGAGAACTTCAAGTTTAGCATTACCCACCACAAGCTTATCCGTAGTATCCTTTTGGTGCTTGAACTTGGGCTAGTACAACAAGTACAAGCTATACACCTACCTCTTGAGCTCTGATGGTTGCTATCCAATAGCTAACATTGCTAGGTTTGCATAATGGAGATTGCCAAGCTCTATATATTCTATCATCTCCTTGATATGCAACTCCTTTGTGTGGATTTTTGCTTTGTTGTAGGCATCTATCTCATCAACAATGGATTACCAAACATCTCTGCCTTAATGGAGTTTCTAGAGGGCTTCATTTGCTTTTTCCTTCATCAAATTGATGTGTTTTTTGTTTAGTTCCTTTTGTAGAATGACCTACTCTCTATAATGATCTTTGACTTTCTCAAATTTAAGAGCTTCAGATTCCTAGGTGGCTACTTCAATTATTATTTTCTAGGAAAGGGCATGCACCTTCTCCATGTAGAGATTCATGTTCTCTACTATCAATCTCCTTGATACTATGTTTGCTCTAGCCAATTGCTCCTATTTTTCATGGATGAAATCAAGTAATTGTTACTTGTGCATATCAACATTTCATAGGTAATTGTTTTCTATGGTCAATTGGATGTTCTCCTAGTAGTTCTGATCCAAGAATTTTCAAATCTTGAGCTGTGTGTCTTTTTCCAAGGATCTATAGAACACCACTATCTCCATTGCATCCTCAACTTCTTTCAGTTTAATATGAAGTTGTTTCATAGCTTTATTGCTTGTTAATGTCAGGTTTAGAAATACAGGATTGGTAATCTGGGCTCTTAATTTGACAACTTCTATAGCCAAGCATTCATTCCACTCCTTGGCTATTTGAATTAGCCCCTCCAAAATAATATTCTTGCCCCCTTCCTCTAGAAACTCTGACTAAGTTGCAATAATGTTTTTTGGAAGATCAAACAAATTAGGAAGAGATTGCTTAATTCCCACCAGTTGATCTAGTAGTTCATCATGCTATGTTGCATTTATTTTATTTCTTGTGGTTCCTATGAATTTCTACACATCTTTGAGTGTAGTGATGTCTAGTGTTGATGTTGTAGGTGTGTTGAGAGTCTTTGTAATACAATCAATGACCTCTTCTGTTGTGGTCTCCTACCCTTGGTGTTACATCAACAATATAGTTGCTCCTTCACCCTCTTCTAAGAAAACTAATAAGGTAATAACATTATCAAAGATTTTTAGGAGTGGATGTTATTCTACATGAGAAACTATGACCTCTTTGGCACTCAAATTTGACCTCACAAGTAGTTGCATTCTTTGGGCTGAATAGATGGATCCACTTCCACCCATCAAAATAATTGTTTAAGCCACCTCATTTAGGTGGCTCATTACTAGTCTATACATGAATGAGTCCTCACCACTCGTGCCTACTTGTTGCTCTTATTCACTCAAAAGCCATTCTCTATATTCGTGCAATCATTGAGTAGTTGTAGTGATGTTTAGCATAGTTGTTTGAGTGGTGGGTGAAGGTGGTGGTCCCTGCTCCTCTTCTTGAATAGTTGTTGTAGGCATCTTATCCTTCATCATTTCTACCCAATTGGTAGCCAAAATAGTTTTGATTATGTTGTTGGTGTAATGAACTACCCCTCCCCTTCGACAAAGTTTCCTAATGAGGCATGCGAAGGAGAGTGTTTTTCTTCTGCATTCATTCTCTTTAAACAACTTCTCCATCTATAAATAGATTAGCTATGAATGGTTAACAAAGAATCTCCCACTTAGAGTGGTACATGCTTGAGCAGAAGGCATTGATTTTGCTTGGCCTCAATGTGGGATTGAGGTGGAAGGCTGTAATCTTGTAATGAATTCTCTTTGTCAATGTAAGCACATCAAACTCCTTACAGTCAACACCATAGTGCTACTAAACCCATTCTTACTTAATGTTGTGATCTACTTGCATTCATATCTTAGCAAGAGTTGCCCCTATTTCAGGAAAACCAAGCACTACAACAATGGCCTATGCTTAATAAGACACTAAGATGTCCTTGATTTTCACTATTGATCCAAGCTGCCTACTGTTCCAAAATAGAAATGTGTTTCCCATGTACCGCTCCCTAGTGGAAGTGATGATTAGCCACACTGGAGAGGTCTTTAGCTAGTCCTACAGCTCTTTTGGTGCTTGCTCTATGAGTGGGCTAAAGTTTAACTTCTAAAGTATTGATTTCTAGACCTTTCACTATCTGATCTGATTCAAGCAAGCCCTTGTCAAGGCCACCTCAGTATTTTTTGATTGTGTTGGAACATCATCCCAATGGGAGTGTTCTATTTCTTCTACTAGTTTTGGAATCTTTTGAATAGATTCCACTTATGCCTCTTCTCTAAGAGGACCCATGGCCTAGGTTGCAAGGAATTCTTCTTAGGGCTATTCTTGGCCCCTTTCCATTTTAGGTTGTTTCTTCCTTGGGTGGGATGGTCCTACTTTTTGTGTGTGCTTTCCTTTTGGTGCCATGTATGGTCACAACACATCCATGGATTAGTAGATATAATGTGTAACTTTAAAGTTTTGAATACCTCCTCTTGTTAGTTAGTTATACTTTGGCTAAGGTTGGACCATGGCAGATTGACTATTTTATTAATTATTTATTATAATTGTCACCACAGCTTTTTGGAAAGGTTTAACTCTTGTATTTTGGTGTTTAATAGTTGATTTCTTAGTTAAACCTTTGTGGGAGTTAGAAAAAATTGTAAAGTTTTCTTTGTTAAAAATGCCACATTTATGGCCCCCATGACAAAGAGCTTACCTCTGGTAGTTGTAGGGCTGAAGAATGGAGTGATTTGTATAAACAAGTTGAAATTTATGGGCTTTGGAAGGTTTTGGGCTCTAAAGAAGTGAAAAATTCATTTGTCATTTGTGAGAAAATGTAAAATTTTTCAATTGGGATCGCACATATATATACTATTTTTCCTTACATTAATGGGGCCTTGTATTTTTCCCTGGCAATAGTGTCAATGATGAGCAATGGAGGATATCCCTACACCCAACCATAGGAATCACAAAGTGTTCACATGCGATCCAATCAAATTTTGCAAACTCTATAGTTTCTTGTGCACTAGTCTTCTAGGCAGTGAACCTCGGCCAATGGCCATTCATTGTCTTCTCAATTACACTTGTGATGTACAAAGGTATGGTTAAGTGTAATCGAGACATATGATTTTTATCATTTTTATGTTTTATGTTCTTTGGTACTTAAATAGAAAGATGAAGTGGTTTAATGACTAATTTAATTTAATTACTTAACTAACCTTTAACTAGTCCTAACATAAGCATCCAATCCCACTTTCTGTACATGTCCTGAACCCACATATCCATTGCTAAGTTACCAAGTGCTATGCTACTAGGTGCACTAGGTAATAATGCTACTAGGATTACCAAGCGAATCCATGTTTATACTTGAAGAAATCATACTTATGTACTTAATGTATTTAGCTTAATTGATTAATGTGTAATTTAGCTTAATTTAGCATAATTGATTAAATATTTAATAAAAATAATGAATGCATAAATAAAAAATTTAAGCTATCTAGAATGTTGTAAGATTTATCAAGAAGCATGTCTTTATTGCCACATACACTAGTGTGGTTTAGGTACACAATGCTCAAATAAAGATCTGTACATATAATAACATCTACTATAGGCACTCAGAGAAAATATTCTACTTTCAAAAAGACAAACTACAAGAGCTCTGCTACTACTGTGGCTTTGATTACCCATAAACACGTCTGGGAGCTCATATTTATAACTTTTACTACAATACTATATTGATGGGATCCCTTCAATGTAGCAAAAGCTATGTTGAAAGGACAAGACTATGTAAACGGGGCCCCATCAATGCAACACTTTGATGCTCATCAATATGGCAAAAATGTGAATTCTTAGATGGATGTTGAATGTTACTAGAAGAAATAAAATTCATAATATAGACATTAGAGAAAGACTCAGTATGGCTTTTATTTCTATTAAGCTACAAGAATGGTAGCTTAAATGGTTTGGACATGTGCAAAGAATATGAGAGAATGATCCTCCAATAAAAAAGGTTACTACATCATTGTTCTAGGAAAGCCAGCAAAAGAAAGAAAAAAAAGACTTTGGAAAAAAAAAATTAAGATGATTTGAAGAAAATAAACATAAGGAAAGATCTAGCTCTTTATATAGGTGAATGGTGAAAAAGAACTCATAAAATTACATCAACAAACATTAAAATATTCACAAGAAAATTTTTAACTTTAATAGAATCAAATACAACATAGGCTATCTATTTTTCTAATTCATCAGTGAAGATGCTAAATAAAGTGAGTGAAAGTGGACATCCTTGTTTCAACCCAATATTGTAGTTTAGAATAATTGTTTTTTGCGTTATTATACAAGATCATAATTTGTATTGAACTATAAAAATTTTGGATAGTGGATATAAGTTCTTCAAGAGTACCAATAGCCTTCAAAAATGTTTTGTATTGCCTATAATTTGTTATCAAATTTTTCTTTTTATATTACCAATTTTTGTTGATGACTTTTTCTTGAACTTTTGCCAACTTTTTAATTTTCTTACTTTTAAAAGTAGCTAATAATTTTTTTTCTTCACTATGGTTACAAATTTTGTAGATACTTTTAAGATACCATTGAATACTTTATAAGCTTCCCACCCATTAGTTCCCCCAACTTAAATTTTGTATCTTGTTGTCTATTACATATCTATTTTAACCATAAGCTCATCTCCATTGATCCAACAATGAAGTTGCAAAATAGTGGAGAGTTTTATGGCATAGTTCTTTAGCATTGTTGGGTCCAACAGGGCATTTGAATGACCATAATTCATTCTTTTGCCAATGCGCTAGAGGCTAGTGAAAAAATCAAAAAACAACCATGGAGTCAAAATCCTTGTAGGTTCAAAACATTCTAGTGATATTGGAAAATGACAATAGAACATGTAGCGACTTATCAAAATAGCATAGCTTGACTCTAGATTTTGAGTTTTCTTAGGACTTATTTACTTAGATAGTTAAAGAACTGCCACAACTTTATGTAATAGGATTTTTCATTGAGTGTATGCCTCCAATTTATGTTCTCAATAATTGGATATAAAAACATTAAGTTTCCAGGAATGTTATTATTTTTGTAGTATCAAATTTAACAAAGGAATTTTCCTTTCTTGGTTTTGGGAGAAAAAGGTGATTGCATTATTTTTCCATGATTGAATATTCCCAAAAGAATATGACAAAAAGTAATATGGACATAATGGTATGTTTTAAGAAATTACAGGTAACTAAAGTGTTTAAAAACTCCCAAAAAAGAAAAAACAAGATCTCCAAATTTTGATGCTATGTTAATTGGGAGCAATGAAGAAAGTAAAACCTAAGCCTCCACTAATAATGTTTCAACATTAGATAATGATGAATGATATGTGGTAGCAAGAAATGTTTAATACCATAGGACTTAATCATAGATTAGCTTGATCAAGCATTTTTTTGTTGAATTAGTTTGGAAAACAAAGTAGATTAATAACTACAAGCTTTGGGCATGAAAACTCCAAGTGCCCTAAGGATGGAAATAATTCCACTCTGCAACATCATGAAGCTCATTTCATGGAATGTTTGGGGACTCTCAAACATATATAATCTGATATTATATTTATAGAATGCTTGTTGGAATGGTTTTTTTAGCAATGTAAGATTCAACGCTTCAATTTTCAAGCTATAATACTATTTTCTTAATGGTATTCATTTGTTTCTAATAATTCAATAGGAAAGGGAAGTATTGTTATCCTTCTCCATAGAAAGTTGTATAATTCTATTTTAGACATTGGCAAGGATGATAAAGGAAGCTATGTTTGGGTTGGCTTGAAGGGGCATAATGTTGTTTTTAGTCTTTTATGTATTTATAATCTTTGCAACTGCAAGGATTGCTAGAAGTTATGGGATTATCTTCATGCTGCTCTTCTAGATGTCGCTTAGCTTGTTGTAGGGGATTTTAATATGACAAAAAATGAATTTGATAAACATGTTGGTATAAAGTCGGTTCGAAGGATAATGAATTTGACAAATGGACTCAATACAAAGGTAATTTTCAACTTTAAAATGCTAACAATAAACTTTAAAATCCCATGATTAATGTGTGGTTTGCTTAAAATAATGCTCAGAAAGGCTTAGACTACATCATATCTAGGTGTAGATCATATTTATCTCTCTAAAATTGAAACTGAACTTGAAGATTTACTTATACCCTATTGAATCTTTTTGACCACATCAATTTCAAAATTTCATTTTGGAATATCCAAATTGTTCAATATAGAAAGCTTCCAGTTATTACAAATTATCAACAAGTGCTTTTTGATCATAGTCATCTTTCCTGGTAGATTTAATTCCCTATAGATGATCATATCTATAGATATTTTTCATCTTTAATACAATCCTTTTGTGTAGAAATTCTCTATGTGGACCTTTTGTGTAGAAATTCTCTATGTGGACTTTTTATGTAAATTTGGAATCTTGCTCTTCAACCTAATTGAGATGTTTCTTTGATAAATTGGTGGAATGATCGTCCATCATGTTTAATATTTTGTGAAGCATTTTGGTAAATTAGTGGCCTCTACCATAAGATCTCTGCAAAAAAAACCTTAAATCTGAAGTATTTTTTTAAATCAAAATTGGATTAATGAAGATCTTGGCTTTCAAAATGATAAGAGCATTGTCAAGCTAAAGATATACATCTTTGTACTTTTATCTTAGTTGCAAGGAGGAGATCAAGCTTCTCTTGAAATTTTCCACTTCTTCAAAGGTAAGACTTTTCTCCTCTTATTGAAACCATTTCTATTGAAGGTAATATTTATACTTCACATATTGATATTCTTAATTTTTTTCGTTGTAATTATTCTAGAGTTTTTTATTTTAAATCTCATGCTGTGGATGAAGAATGAAGGTTACTAAGAACCTTAAAAAAGTGAGTCTAGAAATCCCATTGAATCAAATTGTCTTAGAGTTGTGACTCCATAAAAAATTCATCCACATAAAAATCATAAAAAACAAAGAAAATCACCTTTATTAATGTATCAACAATTTTTTTATATGCAAGCACCTAGTTCTTCATGAAGGAAAATTTACATTTTTCTTGCTTCTTTTTCCTTATTCTCCTAAATCTCCTTACCATTGTATCAAATGCATGACTTGAAGAGGCTTTCATAGTGTTTTAGGGGTCTAAGATAGAAGGAGAGATAGAAAGGAAGAGCCTAGATAAGATCCATTGTAAGATTTGCCTTATTACACATTTCAACCCATAAAAATAGAGGTATGATTTAATTAATTTTTCAAATTAAGAATAATATTTTTTCTAAAACCATCACTCCCACATGAAATTAGGTATCATTAACTATCCAATGGTTCAAACTGTGTTGAAAAATATGATCGTATAAAGAAGATATGGGGTTTTGAAGTTTGTTGTGCAAAATAACATAACATTTAAATTTACTTACTTCTAATTAAAAATAATGTTATGTGGTCTCTAGAGAGGAGATAAGACATTGATCCATAAGTTATAGGATCAAATCATAAGAACTTTGATTGGCCATAAATTTTACATATGAGCTCCATTTTTTGCAAATGAAGGATTAATTATAAGGTTTTGCAATGTTTAAGATGCAATGGTATTATCAGATTTGACCTATATGATCATTTAAAGGTGCTTCCAATAGGTGTTCTTTGTTTTGATGAAGATTTAGTGCTTTATTCTGCACCAAAAATAATGTATTCCCAAACCACATCACTTATGTTGGTATCCCATTATTCATTACCATGTGACATCTAAGAAAAAACCCTCCCCTTTCTAGTTTTAGAGAAAAAAAGTGTGAGGTATGCTCAACTCTACTAGTACATTGATGAGTTGAATTATCAGACCTATGTTTATTAGTATCTCTTCAAGATCAATTATTCCATCATAGAAGAGTGAGCAAAGAGAGGTCTGTAACCTTAATGGTAGATTGGCAGTAAAGTTCCAACAAAGAATCCATTGAGACATGCTTTAAAGCTCTTAAGAATTTCAACTAAAATAGTTTTTGTAATGACAATTACATCTTTAAAGATGAGTTTTAAAAGACTATCAAGTAGGTTAAAGATGAAAAAGTTCTTGGAATGAATGAATTTCCTACAAAGTTTTATAAAATATTATGGCATGTTATTAGAAATGAAACTTACAATATTTATTGTGAAGCCCTTGAGAAAGGCTTTTTAGGGGTTACTCATAAATAGAGTGGTTAAGCTTCTTTCAAAAGGTGGTGGCCTTAGTATCCTAAATCATTGGTACGTGGACCACTAGACTTGTGCTAAGTGGTTGCTAATATGAACCTCTACATGCTAACATGGTGCTAACATCATTTCATTCATTGTTGATGTCATTATGTTGACCAACATTGACTTTTGGTCAAAGGTTGATCAAAACTTTGATTGGCTATACCTTTTGCATCTAAACTCCATTTTTTGCAAATGAAGGGTCGATGATAACATTTTTTGATGTTCTAGATGAAATGGTGCTATTAGATTTGACCTATAAGATCATCTGGACGTGCTTCCAATAGGTTTTCTTTATTTTGATGAAGATTCACAACTTTATTCTACACCAAGCACAAGGCATTCTTAAACCATATTGCTTACTCTAGTATCGCATTTTTTATAAGCATGTGATGCCTAACAAAAACCATCCCCTTGCAAGTTTTAGAGGAGAAAAAGTGTGGAATGTGCTTAGCTCTACTACTACACTGATGAGTTAAATCATTAGATCTATGTTTGTTAGTATCTCTTCAAAATGGGTTGCACCATCATAGAAGAGTGAGAAAAGAGAGTTATGTGACATTAATGGCAGGTTGGCAAAACAATTCTAACAAAGAAGCGAGTGAGACATGCCTTAAAGATTTTAAGCATTTCAACTAAGATATTGTTTCCAATGACAGTTACATCTCTAAAGATGAGTTTTAAAGGACTCTCAAGTAGCTTAAAGATGACAAAGTTCTTGGAATGGATGGGTTGCCTATAGAATTTTCTAAAAGATTATGACATGCTATTCGAAATGAAACTTATAATATTTATCTTGAAGTCTTTAAGAAAGGCTTCTTAGGGGTTACTCAAAATTAGAGTGGTTAAGATTCTTCCAAAAGTAGGTGGCTTTAGTAGGCTAAATAACCAGAGACTTATCACTTTTTTGAATTTTATTCATAAATTTATTGCTAAAGATCTTGCAAATAGGTTAAAGAATTTTCTTCCTTATTAGTAAAAAGGTAAATAGGTTTCATGGAAAATAGGTTTATTTTGGAAGATGTAATAACTATAGTCCATGAATTGGCTTTCAATACTTCTCTTTAAACTTGATTTTGCTAAGGCTTATCAAGGGTGGAATTTCCTTTTAAAGGTTATGAGACATCATCAATTTAGAGAAGCCTTCAAGAGATGTGAGATTTTATTAGTTAATGCAACTTTTGTTATTTGCATCAATGAGATGTTCTCCCCCTTCTATTCATCTTGGGAGATTGCTTAATGGCTCCTTATACTTTCATTCATGCCATTGATGCTATAGGTGTTGTCCTCAAAGCCAACAATATGGTTGGTCATCCTTGTGGCATAAATTTTCCTAATGG
>MNCI01024813.1:411094-452060 GCA_015680685.1 Gnetum montanum
AAAAGCTTATGACTGCAAAGCCTTTAATAGTGTAGCTTGTAACACTTGTCAACAACTTAAAAAATGTGGTGGCTTAGAAATTCTTTCTTTAGAAGTTCAAAGCCATCTTCTAATAGTATAATAGATTATCAGATCTTTAGAGGGTATTGAACCTTGGAAAATATTATTTAGATATCATTTTGCTAATTGGAAATTGGTTGTTCTCAAGGTAGGTAACTAATTCCCTAGAGTAGCATGATTTTCACCATTTCTAAAATTCAAATAAAATGTTCTTATGTTGTGCAATAAATTTGGAATGCTACCATAAGGTCCAAGGATATCTTCCCTAGAATGTGTAGTGAAAGTAGTCTTGAAAACCTAGTCATTCTCCTTGCTAATCTTCAACCTTTAGTAATATTGACAATAAAACCTTGGTTGTTTATTTTTCTAATAGATTTAAATAGATTGGTAAAAACAACAAAATCTCCTAGACCAAATTTTTAATCTAGGATAAGGAATTATTGGAATTAATATAGATCAAGCTTGCAATACTTTCTTAGAACTTAATAAATTAGCAAGTTCACATAAGTACATTTTCCTTGAAGAAAATAGATCACTAATAATAAAATTTCAATTAACAATTGACCAAGAAAATAAATTAATTGAAATGCTCAGAAGAAAATCTAAGGCATTCACATGGAATTACAAAGATCTCCATCAAGGAATCTCTCCAAACATTTTCCAACATCATATATACCTTGAAAATAATGTAAAGTCCATTAGAATTCCACTAAGGAGAGTAAATCCAAACCTTAAGCAAATTGTTAAGGATGAAATCTATAAACTTTGGAAAGAGGATATTATTTATTCTATAGGTGATAGTGAATGGTTTAGCCCCATCATGGTTGTACCAAAAAGGAAGAAAAATGGAACATGTGTGAATTATAGAAAACTTAATCGTAATACATAAAGATATCATTTCCTTTATCCTACATAGAACAAATATTAGAAAGGTTAGAAGGACATGAATATTGTTGTTTTTTAGATGGCTTTAGTGGCTATAATCAAGTATCCATAGCATCAAAAGATTAACAAAATACTACTTTTACATGTTCGTATGATATGTTTTCATACTATAGGATGTGTTTACTCTTTGTAATGCATCAGCTACCTTCTGAAGGGCTAAGATTTCTATTTTCTCTAACATGTTAGAAGACTACATTGAGGTATTTATGGATGATTTTTCATTGTATAGGGATACTTGTGAACAAACCTTAGAATAATTAGACTGTGTATTTGATAGATTCATAGAAAAATATTTAAAACTTAATTGGGAAAAACCTCACTTAATGGTGATAAGCAATGTAGTTCTAGGACATGTAATTTCAAGACATGGAATAAGATGGATGATGAAAAGGTTAAAGTTATTTCTACACTACCAAATTGTACCAATTTAAGAACACCTAGCTCCTTTTTGGGACATGCTAGGTATTATGGAAGGTTCATTAAATAATTTTCAAAAATTGCTAAGCCTTTTATAAACTCCTAGAAAGAGATATACCTTTCAGTTAGACTAATGAATGTTAACAAGCCTTTACTGAGCTAAAAGGGAAGGTAACTTTAGCCTTCATACTGAATGCACCAAATTGGAATTTTTCCTTTTGATATAATGTGTGATGTTGCCAGTATGGCTATAGAAGCAGTACTTGGGCGATATATAGAAAATAAACTAAGAGTAATTTACTATGTGTCTAAGAGTTTGGACTAAGCCTAACTAAATTATACAACTACTGAAGGAGAACTTTTAGCAATTATATATTCCTTAGACAAATTTAGGCATTCCTTCATAGGCTATAAGAGTAGGGTATACACTTACCATTCAACTATTAAGCTCCTTGGCAACAAAAAGAAAGATAATGCTAAAATAATAAGTTGATGCTTATTGCTCCAAGAATATAATGTTGAAATACTTGGCAAGAGAGGTATGAATAACATTGTAGTAGATAACCTCTTTTAACTAGAAACATTAGAGGAAAATAGAACACAAGCGAAATTTAGTAAAAAATTCCCTAATGAACAAATTTTCTTACTCTAGAAAGACATATGTTTTGTTAATATAGCTAACTATCTTATCACACTAAAGACACAAACCCTTTAGAATCAAGAGGAAAAGAAATCCTTTTTAAAGAATGTATCAAAGTATATTTGGAGTGAGCCTCACCTATAGCATATAGGATGAAATAGCTGGAAGATATGTTGTAGAAGATGAATAATAAGAAATTCTCTATATGTATCATGATGATCTTGGAGGAGGACACTTTGATAGCCATAGAACAACATTAAAAATTTTTAAAGATGATCAAACTTATGTTTAAGCATGTGATAGTTGTCAATGTATAGGGGAAATGTTCAAAAGGCAAGAAATGCCACTTAACCCCATATTAATAACAAAACTTTTTAATGCATGGAACATGGACTTTTTAGAACCATTTCTACCTTCAAATGAATGCCAATATATCTTAGTTTGTATAGACTATGTGACTAAGTGGGTAGAGGACAAGGCCACATCAACAAATGATGTTAAGGTAGTTGTTAACTTTCTAAGAAAACATATGCTCATATGATTTGGAATTCCATGTGTGCTCATAAGTGATCAAGAAACCTAATTCATAAATAAGGTCATGGAAAAATTCCTTTGGAGTAGTGGAATCTAACATAACATAGCAATTGCCTACCATTCTTTAAGACTAATGAATCAACTTAGCTTTAATGAAGAATTAAATTAGACTTGAAGGATGGCCCAAATACATGAACTTGATGAAGTACGTATGCATGCAATAGATATACAATAAATAATTAAGAAACAAATAAAGCTCATGCATGATAAACTTATATTAAATAAGAAATTTTCAGGAGGAGACAAAGTCCTACTCTATAACATAAGGTTATGTAAGATTCCGAGTACACTTACAACAAAGCTCCCATAAATGGAAAGGTCCCTGCCAGGGTTTGAGTGCCTTTTGGGGCTGTTCCAATTTTATCCTTAATAAAAGGAAACTATCTATATTGAATATATTGTTACTAATTATCTACCTCCGAAATCATTTAGAGACTTACTAAATAATATGGGGGTGGGTGTAGCGTCTGACCCGAAATCATTCAGAAACCCTTTTTCCTTCTGCATAGTGCCTCTGTATTCCCCACTAATCACTGTTCATAGATGCCCACATGCATTTCTTCAAATGCCGTCCTGCTATTGGGTACCACAGAGCCTCAACGATTGTCAGCTTCTTATAGCTTAAATTTACGATCATCATATTGTAAAACATGTTTATAATAACTATTTTAAATAATCATTATCTTTACAATGACGATATCTGGTTTGATTGGATATCCTAGCAAAAACGCCCGTGAAAATCCCAGTATTACAAACTCAAGCTTCCCATAGAACTCTTTGTATTATAGTGGTAAGTATTTCCACCTGTCATGTGGACCACCAGGGTTTGATCCATGACAACGGCAATTTTAATGATTTTGAAACCAAGTTCAATGCCAGCTTCTGGCGTACTGAAGCCTTCGTACGACAAAAGAGATTGGGAAAATTGCAAGGAAGTTTCCAAGATGTTATATCCGCTCAAAGAAAAAGAAAAGCATTTATTCATAACAAATAAACGCTAAGGAAATTAACATATCAAGAAAAATTATTACATAAACCATGAGAACATAAGCAGACCGAAGCTATCAAGAAGATGCATGTGTTGAAGAATGGAAGGATATCGATTTGAAGAATGGAAGAATATCAATTTTTGGCACGGTTGCTGATTCCTCTTAAAACTGTAACTTTAAAAGAAATTATTGCAATTCAACATGTGATGTTTGAGGGACAGCCTAAGCCATTCATTTACAGTAAATCTTTAACTCGCAATCAAGGTAACGTATACACTCCAATCCGTCTCTGCAATTACTTTCCCTGGCAAACAGAGTTTTCTGCAACTTGAACTGAGACAACAGGTTTTTCTTTTGTAAAGAGTAAACGTAAAGAGTAAACGTAATGGGATGGTTAAAAATGTGATTCAGTTCACGTCGATTGATTCAAGGATTTGAAGTACAATCGAAAATGAACACGATTTAAAGTGATTGCTCAGATTTGTCTGTAACGTAATCACTTGGACTGAGGAGCAGTAGAACTGAGTTGACTTTGAAGATCTAGTTCCACACCAACTACCCAATCCTGGTAGAACCACATTAATATGCGGGGTGTCGGACCCCTCGAAAAGAAGTTTTATTGAAATTAAAGGTGCATCAATTACAACAACTTGAATAAGTCATAGGGTTAAGGGGAAGGGAAAGCTGAGAGCACTTTGAATGAAACTCAGGAAACACCTTATCAATAAACAAGTATTAAAGGAGGCAACCCAAATTAGGGCACAACCAAATGTCCACACATACTAGCTTGTTACAAAATAGAATGCCATAGAATTAGATGAGGCAAAGAGCTCTCAACTAAGGACAAAGAGAGTTCCAATGGTGACTCCACATAACAAAAAGGGAAGGCTTCTTTGTAGAGAGATTACGGATGATAAGTGTAACTGGAACACATAGGTCTTTCCTATAGCTGCAAGAGATGAACCAACTGATGACAGCCCAGATTGAACTTGGATGCTTGAGATGTGACTTAAAAATGAGTGAGGCAAAAGATCTGCAACTTCTCCAACCTGGTGAGCAAACATTTATTAAAATAATCATCTTTTGAAATAGAACATTGCATCTTCACTTCCAAATATAGTATAAAATAGTAGGCCTAATAACTTCCCACAGAAAATTAAAAATAGTAGAAGTAATGTGCAAGAATCCGAATATGGCATCCTCTTGAGATAGCTTGTATTATGGAAAAGCTTTGGAAGCCCATTTCCACACATGTTGAGCAAAGGGACAATGCCAAAATACATGGACAAAGTCATCTTGTCCACCACATAGAGGGTAATTGGGATTGGGAATCCATAGATATTCTAAATGTTTACCAATAGGTAGACCATGGTGATGGAGACACCAGAGGAACTGCTTAATTTTGGGGAGGGTTGGAAGTTTCCAAATATGTTGGAAGAGAGGGATCCAAAATGTTACTAACTGTTGTTTGTGCCAATACTTATTACAAAGTTCAATGACTTTAGATGCGTCATTCATGAGATGAAAGGGAACAAATGGCTAGTAGGGAAAGAGTTTAACCCCATTAAGCCAATGAAGGCCATGAAAAAGACTTTGCACTGTAACATCAAGTTGCCAATGACCATGGAGAAAAGAGTAAATCTGAACTAGGTAATGGTTCATTGCAGCTGACTCCCCATACAAAGTGTTAAAATTGACCCCCGAAATCCAACGACTAGCCAGCCTAAGACAATTCAAGGAAATGACACCCTTCCGATACCATGAGGTAGCCACCTTAGCATTTGTGATCGCAAGGGGAGAGGGCGACAAAGGTAACCACCACGGACACACTTTAGAGAGGATAGTAGGGTTGATCTTAATGTTAGTCCAGTCAATGTAAGTGTGTAGAATTTTCCAAGCCCTGCAGATGCTTTTGAAAACATGAGATCTAGGAAGAATGATAGTGAGGGGGGAAAGGATCCAATTGACAAAATGAATGCCTTTCCAGAAGCTCTTATTTTTAGGAAATGCTTGATGAAGCCTTAATTGGAGGAGGGTCTCTATAATATCTAAGTCATCTAAATGTTGTACCAACCAGTTAGCAACCAAGGTAATTCCTTGCTTATAGGAGTTCAAAAGACCTAAGCCACCCTTATTCTTGGGGAGAGTAACAATATTCCAATCGACTCGATGAAATCCTTTCTAAGAATCCTTGGAGGACCACATAAAGTCACAAAATAACCATTCTAGCTTCTGGTAGGCAGCTTGGGAGGGGGCCCAACATGAAGAGTAATACACATGGATGGACGCACATATGGACTTACATACAAGGTATTTACCTGCAAGTGTGAGAGGTTTAGATTTCCATTTGTCAAGTTTCTTTTGAATTCGATAAATAACATGCTCCTAGAGAATAGAGGTTGAACCTCTAAAATGGAAAGGGATTCCCAGAATCTTAACGATGTCTTGATCCTAAAGCTGCTTCCAATTGTAGTTGGTCATATGTTTATAATTGCCCTTAAAGCTATAAACAGAGGATTTATTCCAATTAATTATGGAACCTGAGAGTGTGCAATATTGCTCCATCCTTGATAAGAGGAGGTGCAAATTGGTGGATTTTTTTGAACTAGAAAGAAAGTGTCATTGACAAATTGCATATTGAGAAGCTGTTTTTTAGAGGAAGAAAGGTAGACCCCAGTGAGAACTTTAGTGTGGATGTCCAGGTTAATTTGATGACAAAGAAAGTTTGATGCGATGATAAAGAGATAGAGGGCAAGAGGACAACCTTATGGCATTGACCTATGTATTGGAAAGGGAGAGGTAATGTCGAAGGTAGTCGCTATTCTTGCTGTAGCATCTGAGAATAAGCATTTCACCATATGTAAGAACTTAGGTCCAAAACCAAGTTTGGTCATAGTCTGCAAGATAAAATCCCACTTAAAGTTGTCATAAGCCTTGGTGTAATCAAGTTTCACAAGGAGAATATCTTGTCCATCATCCTTAGCCCACTTGAGACCTTCCCATGCTGCAACCACATTGTCTAAAATATATCTTCTAGGAACAAATCCTGTTTATTGGGGAGATATGATCTAGCCAAGAATTTTTTCAGCCGTAAGGCAAGGCACTTCACCTAAATTTTATACACTACATTGAGAAGAGATCAATGGAAGGTTCGAAAGTCAAAGTATCAGTTTTCCTTGTTCCTAACAAGAGGGCAAAGGAGTTGTTGGTGGGGATAGGGGCCATGGAAGTGTGTAGTGAAGAGGAGTTGGAGGGAGGATTACAACCAAAGGAAGCTTTAACACATTTCCTTCCACTACCCATCACGAACTCATCCTCTGAGACTAAGTCCTTGATAACATTTGAAGGGATGACATGGGTGAAGGTGTAAATACCTAACTATTGCTTCTATAGCTTAGAGGGGATAGGCTGAGAGGAGGATTGAGGAGTTGTTGGGAAAGTAGATCAGAATTTAAAGGATACTGAGGATGGGCATAATGGTGTGACTAGGGAATGAGTCTTCTGAGATGCTACCGGATGTTTCTTCCTAGCTAGGATAGGACACGCTAACATATGATGCTTGGCCCTATGACAATAGCTACATGAGTTTGGAAGGTAAAAATAGTCTACTTTTTGGATGAATATTTTTCCACCAGTAGCGAGGGTTAATGACATCTTCTAAAGAGCTATATCTAGTTTAATACAATAATGATGAATTTGAATTCTATTGATCGCCATAAAATGATCGAAAGTAATAGGGCCCAGGGTGCTCACAATGTCCCTCTCAATAGATGAGAAAATAAGTGGAAGATTGGGCAGTTCCATGTAACAAGGAGTTATATTAAAAGATGGGTCATTGACATTAAAGTTAAAAGTCTAGGTGCATGATATTAGGGTTGCATTCCTTGTTGGAAATTTTTTTTGAGAGAGAGCCTTTTCGACCTGAGAGGCATTAGATAATTCTACCAATATGAAATGATGAGCATTGTATCAAGCATGAGAAACCTGAATGCCATGGGGCTGAAGTAGGCTATGGAGTTGAGTGTTTAAACTTGGGGACCTTGGTAAAAACCCCACAATTTGGAAAAAAAAACAAGATGGGAAATCTTTAGAAACTGCTTCAAAAAGAAAATCAATTCCAGGTGAGGTAGATGAACTTCCCTAAGGAAAAGTAGAACCTGATGAATCCATCATTGCGACTTGGCCACCCCTAGGCCATTTTCTTTCCCAGCACCATTCTACTACCTTGACTACAGGAAAACCCTCACTAGCAGTGTACGTGTTTTCATCCTCCAATAATAAATATCTTGCATAATTTTGTTGGTTTTTATGAACCAGGTCAATTTAGGGTTCTTGAATGATGGCGATGGAGCCTAATCAGATTAATATGGACACACAGCTCTTTCATTTGATGTCTCTTTGGAGATATATGATAAAATTAGAATGATACATAGAAGATTTGCATGGCTCTTGTACAAGCATGACATGCACAAATCGAGAAATGGGCCAATTTTTTTTCAACAAAACAAATCTTAATCCTACCACCTAAATATTAAATAGTATCTAAAATTTGGCACCATCTATGTTTTTTCTATTTCCTTCTTGTAAAGCATGCACAGTTGTAATAAACCGAGGATGTTCAGATGTTACACAACCACATAGAACAAAGGACTGATAAAAGCATATGCTTGCTTGAATAGATCACTAGTATTTAATCTTTTTTATGTAAACATAGGAATAAAAATATCTCAATTTCTAAATATTTTCTAGCATTGCTGAGGCTTGAAGTTTTCCCTTTACAATTTTATAAATGGGAAATTTTAGACTCCACAATCATGGCATTGCACATGGTAGTTAAATGAGTGGGGATGAACACACATGTATCATTTTTTATTGAAAAATATGCGATGACATGGCTTTATTCTTTATGAGTTGAGATCATAATGCAAGAGAGGTGAAGACATGGAAGTTGAAAAATTAAGGATGGTGACTAAGAGATTAAGATTGTGGATGGATAGGGGTTGTGTTACTGGACTAAGTTGTCTTTTCTTAAAAACACAAAAAAGGAGATTAAGATTGCGGATGCATTTGCAAGAGTTTTTGAAAAGCTTGGTGATGAGTCTTGAATTGTTGGCTACTGATGAGTGGTGAGGTACCCCTATACTCAACCATACGAATATGAGCATAACATGCATGATCCAATCGAACTCCGTAGACTAAGTGCCTACACGCCTCATGGAACACTTAAGGTTAATTATTCGTTGTCTTCCTAGACTTACTTGTATTTTTCACAGTGTATGGTTAAGTAAGTCCGAGGTATATGATTTTTATATCTTTTTTGTTTTATCTCCTATGCTATTGAGTTGAAGGGTGAAGAGATTAACTAACTAACTCTAGCTAACTTACTAAGTCTTAATTACCTAGCATCAGCATCCATTCCAACTTACTGTACACACCCTGAACCAATGCAACCGTGGTTACCAAACGCTAATCGTTGCTGGGATCACCACGCGTAACGCGCGTGCTTGAAGTTGTCTTACTGATGAACTTAAGTAGGAGAGTAGGGTTGAGAGAGATTTAATTCCTAATAAAGCATGTAAATGATAAGTAATAAATAATAGTAAAGAAAATCCTAATTAGCCTATTCCATGCACTACAAGGTTTATCTAAGAAGCTTATCTTTATTTATGTACACAAACTTGTGTTTAGGTACAATGTCTGCTCGAATAAAGATCCGTTCACTCTGGAGTTCGTACTGTGGGCACATGGAAATTAATCTATCTCTTGAGTGGAAAAACTACAAAAGTTTTGCTATGGTCTAGGGCTAGATTAGAAAACAAGGGAGAGTCACCTCTTATTTATAGATATGACGGTGCATCGTGATATCACGTACGCGATATTATAGGGGAAGATGCGATATCACGTACGCAATATCGCGAGGGATGCGATATCGTGACGGCCGCAATATCGTGAGGGGTGCGATATTGTAATGGCCATGATATTGTGGCCCATGCGATAATGCATCCCATCATACCCCCATGACTAAATGAAAAGTTGTCCTCGATTTCCTTACAGTAATATCGGGAAGGTATGGGATTATTGACTCAAAATGAAACTAATGGGATGACATGTGAACGAATCATCATTACAAGACATAACAAAATTGGTGTTCATAACAACAAGGGTGAACACATTATTACATTGACATCAAGCCTCATTTGGAAGCTTGAGAGAAAGAGAGAGAGAGAAAGAGAAAGGAGTGTTGCTACTGCCAATGCCAAGATTGCGCCTTTCATTGTCTATCCGTAAGCGCACCATTAGTCTTGCTCCTTGCATAGCTACTTCTAGCACTACTCCATTCCAAATGTTCCTTCTAGATCCCCTCCATTGTTGTATGATTGTCATTTGCACATACAACACAATCTTATATTAGCAAGGGTAAATGAATCATCATGTAATTGATACCTTGTTTCGGTGTATGTCCATTGGGTAGGTTGTGGTATGGTTGATTCTGGATTTAAAGATGTATTAATGGTGACTACTCAAGGTGTAGGGGTTAGGAGAAAGCCAAAAAAATTGAAGATAGGAAAAAATCAAAAAAATTGAGCCTCATACCCCCATGACTAATTGCGAGGCTCTAGTACCATTAGAATAGAGAAAGAAAAGGAATAAGAGAGATAGGTAAAAAGGGATAACTATATCATCGATGAAATGGATGTCAAGAATGAAAAGAACAAAATAAAATAGATTGCAAAAATGTTAGGGAAAAGAAGGTAATTGGTGCACCAAATAGGAATGTCAGTGGGTCCTCCCCAAAGCAGGCTCATGCCCTTAATGCCCTAACAAACACACATTCAAAGAGTTCGTATGCTTTGGGAATGTCATTTGGAACAAGAGTTAAGGTATTAACCGCAAGAATTTACCAAAAAGAAAACAATGCATCAACCAAAATATACACTAATGATACAACTGGCAATGAGGTGAATAATGGAGAGAAGAATGGAGACAAGAGAATGGAATGGAATCCCAAGAACAAGGTGGTGTACAGCCCCTTTTGTAGTTCATGATTAATGTGACTTAGCAGATCCCATTCCAAGTCTGGCCTCAAACCAACTATTTCCAGTGACTTCGCATCAATGCATTCGGCTAATCCATAAACTTGAGTAATAAGAATGCCTTCGCCCAAGAGCTACCACCACTCCGATGAACAAACGAGAGAACGAGAAGCGAGAAGGGCCTTAGTTAGAGGGAACATTTTTATTTTGAGTTCCATAACTAGTACTTGTAGCCCAAGGGATTATTCTATCTAAGGGGTGTGCTTTGAATTCTCACTTTTTTTTTGTGTTTTGTGCTTTTATGCGTGAGAACCACACCATGGAAAGACTTCTTATGTTTACTTGCTCAACTTCCCGATAATTGGGTAATGTCAAAGTGGCAAGAAAACTCAAGAAGAAAACATACAAGCACCCAAGAGAATGGCCAACACAGATGCATCAAGTTCCCTTGAAGTCACATCCTTTTCAGTCCTTGAGTCCTTCCTTAGTTTGAAAAAAGCCCAGTCACTGATTTATTAATGTTCGTATTAGAAAAGGACTGTACATTTCCAAGCTTAGAGAGACCATAGAAAATGGTGGATGAATAGATGAAGTGAACTCATTGCCTACCATATCAAAAGAACATACCATAGTATCAACATTGTGACTTAAAGGTAAAAACCAAACATTAGCAATCAATATGAAATAGTTAAAACCATCATGAAGAACACTTATTGGGTGACAAACTTACAAGGTGGATCACACACACACACACACACAAAAAATGAAAAAGTATAACAATGTCGAAAAATAAAAACAAGAAGAGTTAAAGAAATTTGTAAAACAAAAATGTGTAAAAAAACCGTGTAAAACAAAAACGTGTAAAACAAAAATGTGTAAAATAAAATATGTAAAACAAAAATGTATAAAACAAAAACATGTAAAATAAAAAGTTATGAAAAAAATGTAAAAATAACTGAGGGCCCTAAATGATTAGCATAGGTGGCCATCTCCCCCATGACTGAATTGCAAGGGAGAGCTCTAAAATAATGAGCGTTTGTTTGAATTTCGTAGAAGTGCCCAACTTCTCCCAATTGATGTTCTTAGATTATGAGCTCGAAGTTGGCAATGCTCATATTCCAATGTGTCTATGCCTTCATTATTAGCATGATTTGTTTCCTTAGTTCATTCTATGCATATTGGGTTGCTCTTTCTAGTGGCTGTTAACCACAACGTGTCCACTACTGGTGTGGTTGCTACATACAGGCACCTTTGAATTTGTGTTTCTTGGGCACATCGATTACATGAAAGAGATGTTGAACATTCTTCCATGTCATCATCCTCTGAGTCACTGTATGTGATGCACGAAAATTTCTTCTTCTTGATATTTCCATATATGTTTACCTTAGATATCTCCAAGGAAATATTGTAGATCCTAAGGCATACGTCTATTGTGCTTAGTCATTCCCTTCCCATTATAATTGGGAAGTCCCCTTTGTCATTGTTAACTTCTATTACCAGGAAATTAGCTGGGTAAGACCAACCACACATAGTGGTAATGATGTCCTCCACCAATCCCAAGGAAATGATGATGGACTGGTCTACCAGCTCTAGTTGAATTTTTCTCTTCTTAAGTTGGGGCAGGTTCCAGGCTTGATACATTTCTCGTGAAATTAAGTTAACTCTGGAACTTGATTCAAGAAGAGCTTTATGTGGTTCATTCCTAGAAACTTGGAGATAGATTAAGGGACTCCCAGGGTTAGATAGATTATTGGAAAGGTGGCTGATGATTCATGAATTTGCTGATAGCTGCGATAACGCACCCACGATAACGCACCCATGATAAAAGAAAAAACTTGAAGGCTTTCAATGTGGCTGTTGGGATTTGAGCACAAGTCTCCACAGCCACAACATGGAATTCTTACGACTAAACTACAACCACTTATATATTTTGGGTTGCGATATCTCATATGTGATATCGCATGGGCCGCGTATACACAGTCGCATCAACGTGGGCCTATCAATGCATCCTTCCTGCATCGACGTGGTCTTGTTTATGTAGCCGCCTATCCCAGCCTATAAATAAGAGGGCCTTCCACCTCATTTGATCATGCTTTTGCTAGTTGTAGTCAAGCCCTTGCATTTTTTTCCATAGGAGTTAGATTATTTTCCCAAGTGCCTACCCGTAGTGTGATGCTTGTAATTGTATGACACCTTTATTCGAGTGTGACGTACTTGGACACACACATGATCAGTAATAAAGATTTAGATTGCTTCATCATTATAGCATTCACTTTGTTTAATTGTTTAATTTAATTGTTAATTATTTTTGTTATTTATTTCTTCTTAGTTAATATTTATTTATCACCATTTACTATTCCTGTTGTTAAATGCGGAATGAGTACGACTTAATCACGAGCATTTAAGTGTGACTACTTGGTAACCTAGCAGCATGCCTAGGATCTACGCTTGGTAATCCCAGTAGTAGTCATGCATGAGGTCCAAGATGTGTATGAATGATTAAGGAATGGATACTCATCGCACTTAGGCTAGCTTAGACTCATTTCCTATTGCTCATTAGTTTAATTAATATTATCGTTCATTGTCTCTAGGAGTAGCATTAGTTTAGGATCACAGCATACGCCTCACTCTCGACTAAACCATAAGTGACAAATCAATACTAGTCCAGGTGGGAAGACAGTGAATTGCGATCAATGTATAACTATATAGATACCAAAACTAGCCTATGTATGGAGTTTGACCAGGTAACGTGTGAACGCTCGTGATTCGTATTGTTGGGCGTAGGGGTACCTAGCCACTCATCATTGGCACTGTTGCCGAGGACAATGCTAGTTATCTAGATTAGTTATATCATACAAGATCGCTCTAACAAGTATTAACGATATATCATTTAGAAAATAAATCAAATTGAATTTAATTAAATCACACATAAATTACAATGATGTCTCTCCTAAAAGACTATAATAATGCCACATCTAGTGAGGAAATTCATTGGACAACCAACGAATATTATAACAATGAAGATTGGAGTACGCAACCGGAGGTGGGGGTTTCTTATAAACATAAACAAAGACAACATCATCCCAACGCATGAAAGCATAACATACCTAGTGATGATGAACCACTACTAGCCACTACAAGCTTAATGGAAACACAGAAGGCTATTCGAATAGCCCGTAGGCATCCTAAGAAAAGTGGTCTACCCATGCTTGATTTAAACAACTTTCCCAAGTTTTCAAGAGGCTATGATTCAGATCTGCAACAACATTTACAAGCCTTCTATGATGCCTGTACATGGAAAAATATTGATAATGGGTGGCAAAAACTTAAGCTCTTTCCTCTAACACTCATTGTACAAGCAAAAGTATGATATAGGTCATTAAAACTGAAATCAATTTGATGTTGGCCAATAATGGTAGAACTTTTCAATGAAAGATATCAAACCTATGCGAGAGTGTCAGCCTTGAGGAGACAAATCCAAGAATGGAAAAAAGTACAACATGAACCCTTGGACATGACTTAGAAAGATATTATGCACTATTAAAAAACTACCTAGGCCATGGGTTCTCTGAGAAAAGGCTAGTGTACCATATCATAGATGGGCTCCGTAATGAAACAAGGGAGACCCTAGGGATGTATGCCCAAGGTTAACTATATGAGCTATGAACCCATCAACTCCAAGAGCTTATTAAGCAGATAGCAAAAGAAGAAGGAGAAATAGCCAAATGGGAGAATGTTGAAAATTCTCAATAGGACCAAAATCTTAACTTAACAAGGGTCCATGATCATGAAGAGGAGAAATCAACTCACTTCAAGGAGGTGGAATCATCTTTTCCAATCCTACAATCAGTAGATGAAATTGAGGCAAAGATTAATAAGATGAAGGACTGGGTACATGAAAAATGTGGAGAATATTCCAACATTATTAGAGGAAGAGTTATGCTAAATCGAGAAATAGGATAGGACACCACGCACCAATCAGAAAAAAGGGTAGAAGAGAATAGGGATAAGAACTCAACTACCAATCATATATATCAATGTAATATTTGCTTGTACGATCTCCCAAAAGGCCAATGTCCAATCTTGTCACATTTACATGAGCATTGGAAAGGAATGTTATATCCAGAGTTCATACAAAAATATTGTGTCCAATCACTGTTGCAAAGACCTCAATCGTGGGGGAGGCCACCGCCAACTGGACCATACCCTTTGTATGTCACAGCACCAAATGCTTATTATGTTCAACACCCTATTTCCCCAATGGGATCAGCATCCTCTACCTCACCTCATTGTTATCATTCTCCTAATTACTATCCGCCCATGTCCTCTCCAAAAAGATTACCACCTCATGTGCTTTACGCTTCTTCTCAAACTCAATATTCTCATACTTCACCCCCTTCTACATCATTGCAAGCTATGCCAGAAGATTTTGCACCACAACACAAACCTACAAACATTACTTGTGCTACTACTATCAACAGCAGTGGAGGTCCTTCACAACATCGAAGGCGTCCCTTCTTTACACGTGACCATCAGAAGGGACACCATAGTTCAGAAACCACTGCAACCACCAACTCAGCACAAATCCAACACTATGGTGCATCTTCCTCTTTGAACCCAATGCCTCATGTTACTTTATCAAGGCCACCACTCAATACTCCAACAAACATGAGGCCCAATGAATATTGCCACATGGGGAGACATGTTGATCCTTGCATACCATCTTATGGTCACAAGTACCATAGTGGGTCAACTCCTTATAAATTAACCACATCTTATAACTTTCCCTACTATGTCAACTCTAATCTAGTGTGTAAATCCCAATGGGGTAAGTATGACCAGGCCCCAATATTTTCAACATGAAAGGATCCCCACCTTCCATTTATTAATTCTAGCCATGCTCAACTATTTAGTTATGGGGGATATCCTCCATTCTAACAACACAAAATTAATAAATATTTTTCTATTTTTTTAATTTTTCAACTTTTTGTTTTCCATTTTTTCACCTTTCAATTTATTTTTTTATCTTGTTGTCTTTTTATCTTTTTATGAGTAACCTCATCTAGGAATAAAACACTCATGTGGATTGTTGGTTGAGGTGTGTTTTATGCTATTGAGTCTTGAGTGGTCAATTATTTGGATAGTAAGCCCATTACACCCACTCATCCATTCTACAAATAAGAGGTTTTGTTCTTGGGTATAGTGATATTCTTGACATTCTTAAAACTTAAAATTAATTTTTTGTTGATTGTGCCCAGAATGAAGAAGGATGGACCAAGAGGGAATGACTAGGGTGTGACAATCAAGGGGACTTGTGGATTCTCTTTGGTGACCTCTATGGGAGTTATCATGCAACGTGGTTGTACTATGATCCTTGTAGATCTAATGAAAAATGGAAGTAAGAGTAATCAAATGGGCACTCAAAAATGAAATGCTATTCTAGGGGATCCCACTGGAAAGACATGCACCCATGCCTAAAGGTTGGAAATTTCTTTGGATTCAGTAAAGAGAAAAAAAAGGAAGAAAGAGAAAAAGAAAACAACAAGAAATGTGCCACAAAACAAAATCACTCCTCCCTTGAACAAAATACCAAGTGAATGTATGCCTTGTTGTTATGGTACTCTCATAGTTGCTCATCATGGGATGAAATAATGCGATGTCACTGATTAGAGAAATGGACTTGGTCCTGATCTCGGAACGATGGGTTAATGACACGTTAATCATGCTTTAAACGCAGGATTCGTTGTGCCCTAAGTTAGTTACCTCACGTCCCAATCTCTGCAATCCCTTCTTCGATTCATTACATCTCGTTGTTCATGTATTTGTGACTCATGTCTTTTATAGAATTGAATTCATACCTCATCATGGTGGTATTTACATGTGTGTGTTTTTTGGAGTTAGTGCAGATTACATTTAACCCTTTTAGTGCCCATAGACACTTTAAGTGTGGTTACACAAGGGCATTATAGGTTGGAACCTACTTTGGGGAGAATCCACTTGTGTAATTTTTGTTGTAATCTTCACTTAGGACATAGCTTACACACACAATTTCTTAACCTTAGTGTAATTTTTTAATTGATATTCATTTCCTTATTACTATCCCTCTGATTCAATGTCCCTATGAATCATCACATAGCCTTTTTCTCTACCATCCAAGGCACTTATTGATAAATTCCACACCATCATAATTTTCGTGCCTTCAGAACCAATTGAATTACCCTGGAACCCTATAACAATCATCCAGATGTTCTTATTTTACATCATTTAATTTTAAAAGAAATATTAAAAATTTGGTTCATTCTCTAAGTGCCCTAACTTTGAGGAAAATCTATATACGTGACCTCCCTGCAACACTTCCAATCATTTTCCACTATTCACGTGGGGGAGTTTTTCAAATTTTTTCTCTCTCTATGACTTGCGATTGTGAGACCCTTGCTTTTATACCTATATATCGCTTGTTGGTACTTTGATTTTCATTTCGTCTGAACCTACTTGAACCCAGAGTGTTCAGCTTAGTCATGGGGGAGGGGCACTCACCGAATAGCACATAACTTTTTTGAAATTTTTTGAAATTCATCATTTCCCAAAGGACATCTTTAAGGGTAATTAGTTCTAAAATTAAGAATAAAATTTGTCAAAAACAATTTCATCCCCTTAGCTATACCAGAAAATTAAATTTGGAAACCACCTAAGCAAATAGGACTCAACACTATAATCTTTCGGGGACATTTTCATCCAATAATTAACATCACATGGAAATAAAGTAAATCTATTAAGGCAAGCAGTAAGGTATAACCAAAATTTGGTAACAACCTTACTAACGATTGGTCCCATGTGATTGTAGATGGCCCTGAAACGTGGACAATAGGAAGGTCCTGCTCAAGGTGCGATCAAACAATCTGAAAGAGGTGGAAGAAAAGACCCTACCAGACAACACGTAGAATAGGAGGAATAATCATTTAGCATTCATCAATAAGATCCTCCTACCATATGGTCCAAGCAAGTAGAAGCAGGAGATACCCTCTCTAAAAGTGGTGCCTGGTACTTAGGTGAAACGTACCAATTTTGGCACAATAAAGAAGAAGGAACCGTGGTTAACATTTGTGGTGTGAATATTGATTTCTCTGTTCAAGCCATTTCAAAAGTATTAAACCATATGAATACAGGTCCAAAGGTTTCTTAGAACCAGCTGGACACTTTTAGAACTAAGCCACTTAATAAATTGTTGACAGAGAATAAAAGGGTGGCAGAGGAAAAAGGGAAGGCTGACTAGGTTGCCTCTATGGCACAAGTGCAAACTTACATGCACGCCAAGGCACTCAAGGCCTTACAAGAGCAGAAAATCCAAGACATGATTTAATGCAATTAAATCCCAAGACCTCGAGTGCAAGAAAAGGGAAAGACACCTATGGAGAAGCCACCACCACCAGGAACTACATGAGTTCCACTAATTTTGTAATCATAGAATTTTCTATGTGTTGTGTCTATATTTTGTTTTCTTTCCACACTATGGAATCATCCCATTTTTTCATCTAATAATCCCAAACCTATCCATTATCTAATCATTGTAACTCGAGGACAAGTTTTTATTTAGTCATGAGGGTATGATGAGTAATGAATTTGCTAACGACTACGATAATGCACCCATGATAAAAGCAAAAACTTGAAGGCTTTCAATGTGGCTACTGGGATTCGAGCCCAAGTCTCCACAGCCACAACATGGAATTCTTACCACTAAACTACAACCACTTATATATTTTTGGTTGCAATATCGCATGGGCCACGTATACGCGGCCGCGTCGACGTAGCCTTCCTACGTCGACGTGGCCTCGTTTACACAGCCACCTATCCCAACCTATAAATAAGAGGGCCTTCCACATCATTTAATCATCCTTTTGGTAGTTGTAGCGAAGCCCTTGCATTTTTTTTCCATAGGAGTTAGATTATTTTCCCAAGTGCCTGCCCACAGTGTGATGCTTGTAATTTTATGACACCTTTATTCGAGTGTGACGTACTTGGACATGCACATGATCTGCAATAAAGATCAAGATTACTTCATCATTGTAGCATTCATTTTGTTTAATTATTTAATTTAATTTTTAATTATTTTTTTATCTATTTCTTTCTTAGTTAATATTTATTTATCATCATTTACTATTCCTGTTGTTAAATGTGGAATGAGTACGACTTAATCATGAGCATTTAAGTGTGACTACTTGGTAACCCAGTAGCATACTTAGGATCTACGCTTGGTAATCCTAGTAGTAGTCATGCACGAGGTCCAAGATGTGTATGAATGATTAAGGAATGGATACTCATCGCACTTAGGCTAGCTTACACTCATTTCCTATTGCTCATTAGTTTAATTAATATTATCTTACATTGTCTCTAGGAGTAGCATTAGTTTAGGATCACATCATACGTCTCACTCTGGACTAAACCATATGTGACAAAGAAATACTAGTCCAGGTGGGAAGACAGCAAACTGCGATCAACGTATAACTATTTAGGTACCACAATTAGCTTCTCCACAGAGTTCGACCAGGTCGCATGTGAACACTCATGATTTGTATGGTTGGGCATAGGGATACCTAGCCACTCATCAGTGGCCTACCTTGTTCCAGTCGGTTACAATATGCGTTAACATAACTGTATACATTAAGCTTTGTTGTTGGACTAAAGGGTGCTTTGAAGTCTTGGATGGTGGAGGAATGTACCTAGATTCAACCGCTTGTTTTGAGAGCTTGTCTGGGCGTTTGGTTCTAAGCAAAGGTCTTCTTTTCTTACAGTTGTTAGAACCAGCAGCAGGTTGAATGTTTATGACTCTCGTAGTGTTGCGTTGCTGCGGTTGAGTGGGGAGTTCCCCTTGCATTGTTGGAGCAGGAGGTGTTATGAGAACTACTGGTGGAAGAGGTGCGGATGGAATAGGAGGATGGTATGTATGTGCGGTGCCTCCAAGAGGAGAAGGAGTCCTCCTAAAGTACTCCCAAACTTGGTAGTAACATTGGGGAGTTGTGTGACCCATATAGTCACTTGGAGAAATCGGCTACTGCACATAATATCTATATGGGTCTAGCTGTCGGTAAGGGTACTATTTTTTTGGTGGTGGCATCCCCCATGACTGTGGGTATTGCCATTGCTAATGTTATCCAATGGGTTATGGTGTTGTTCCACTTGGATAGTACGTTAATGGTTGGTGGAAATGCCTAGGGTTACATTGGGGATAAGGTAACCTTCAGGGTGTCTACCATTGGTTAAGTCTCGGATTAAATCCATACATCCCAAAATCCTATAGATATGAGATGACTGGACAACATTCCTTAGGATGGTCATAGTGGCAGATCTCACATCCACCGTCATCATTTGTGTCTGAATCGACAACCTCATCAGAGATAGTAATTTTTCCCTTACCCTTGTTATGTGTAGGGCCTCAATCTCTTCACTTTGTCTTGTTCTTGTCACTAATTCATTCCTCCTTAGACTCTTCCATGATTTTCAAGATAGTTTTAATTCTGGAGTCTAAGGAATCTCACAATTGATCCACCTTAGTCGATACTTCTATTGTTAGTTTTTGAATCATCAAGATTTTTCTATTCACCAACTCCTCGAGTGGTGACTCATCCTCTTTATCACAAAATTTCACTCCCTTCTTCTGAAGGGAAGGATCATGGTTATATTCTTCCACGCTCTATATTTTTCATAGCTCACCTTCTTCTTTTGCTACTTGTTACAACAAGCGATGTATCTCATGGGATCTAAGTTTAGATAGTCTCCCTTGGGCATAAGTCCCAAGGGTTGTCCTAGTTTCATGCCTTAGCCCATCTACAATGTGGCAAAGTTTGTCCCGTTGTGCATAACCATGGCCCGGGCAATGATGTAAAAATACGTAGTAGTAGTGGCCCATGGTAGCATCAAAGGGTTCATGAGTACCTTTCTTCCATCCTTGGATATTTTTATGCAAGTTAGACACTCTAGAGTACATTTGATATTTATTGTTGAAGAGTTCTAACATCGTACTCCACCTCCTGATGGTTTTCGGTTCTAGGGACCGGTACCAACTCTCTACTTCCTTAATGAGTGTCTTGGGAAATAAATTTAGTTTCTGCCACTCATTTTCTATGTTTTGAAAGGCTCAGGCATCATGGAATTCCTGTAAATGATTTTTCGAATCAACATTATATCCCCCCTCAAATCATGGGATGTTGTTCAAGTCTAAGCGCTTGATCCGGCTATCTTTTTGATGCCTTGTTGGTATTTTCGCTTCCTCCATTATATTTAACATGCTCTAGGTGGCAATTAGGGGCTCTTCATGATCATCTCTTTCATGAAATCTATGATTTCTATGTTGTTCCCTACTTTCCCTTCATTCATGCGCTTGTCCTCTCTCTTGACTCTCTCGTCGAGGTCTCTCATTTTGCCTACCTCTCTCCTCACCGTTGTGCTTGTGATGGATGTGCCAAGATGTGGATGGAGGGGTTGAGTGATGTGGAGAAGGGGAACAAGAAGGAAAACCATCTCCATGATGATGTTTGTTGCCTTCTCTTCTGTGGCTTCAGCCCCGATCGTGATGACAATTAGAGTGCCTATCCTTGTTATGTGTTGTTGTTCCCTCAGTGAATAGTTGGTGTTCAAAGGGATCAGAACTAGGGTTTTGTATTGTGGAGCATAGGTTCTGATACCCCACCTCCTCACTATGATTAGGAGGGGGAACATCTTTCGATAGAGAACCCATTATAAGTGGTTCACCATCTCCGATTTCACTTAGGACATGCGGGACCTCTTTTTCCTTCAACAGTGTATGTTGGCTCTCCTTCCTTGAGTTCCTCATACATTGTAGAGTTGTGGGATGGTAATCCCTCATGTCAAAATTTTTTACAACATATTCAGCATATAATTCCATCATGCTGATCTATGCCAAAGCACGGAGGAGCATGTTGGGGACTGCACAATCTGCAGGTAACACAATGTTACCTTGCAAGTCTCTCCAGCGCATCTGTTTATCTTGATGGAAGATAAAAGTAAAATTAAGAATATACTCATCAAGATGAGTAAATTTCACCCTATATTGTTTTGGAACTAGCAAATTTAGGTTATGTGTTTTTGATTGCCGACTGTTTCTTGTATTATCCCTAGGTGGTAACTTGCTCTTGTGAGAAGAAGCAGAAGACATGGTGTCTTATCGATGTGCTATTTAATCGTTATAAAATTTTCTTATTTAATTAACCCTAAGGTTCATTTAAGCTCCCAATGATGTGAATGATCTCTTATGTTCTACTTACCACACAAACACTTAGTCCCCGGCAACGGCGCCAATGATGAGTGGCAAGGTACCCCTACACTCAACCATACGAATACCAGCGTAACACGTGCGATCCGGTCGAACTTTGCAGACTAAGTGCCTACATGCCTCATGGAACACTTAAGGTTAATTATTCATTATCTTCCTAGACTTACTTGTATTTGTCATGGTGTACGGTTAAGTAAGTTCGAGGTATATGCTTTTTATATCTTTTCTATTTTATCTCCTATGCTATTGAGTTGAAGGTTGAAGAGATTAACTAACTAACTCTAACTAACTAACTAAGTCTTAATTACCTAGTGTCAGCATCTATTCCCACTTACCATACACACCCTGAACCAATGCAACCATGATTACCAAATGCTAATCGTTGCTGGGATCACTACACATAACGCATGTGCTCGAAGCGGTCATACTAAGGCACTTAACTAGGAGAGTGGGGTTGAGAGTGATTTAATTCTTAATAAATCATGTAAATGACAAGTAATAAATAATAGTAAAGAAAATCCTAATTAGCCTATTCCATGCACTGTAAGGTTTATCCAAGAAGCTCATTTTTATTATTGTACACAAACTTGTGTTCAAGTATAATGTCTACTCGAATAAAGATCCATTCACTCTAGAGTTCCTACTGTGGGCACATGGAAATAAATATATCTCTGGAGTGGAAAAATTGCCAAAGTTTCACTATGGTCTAGGCCTAGATTAGGAAACAAGGGAGAGTCGCCTCTTATTTATAGATATGATGGTGTACCGCGATATCACGTACGTGATATCGTAGGGGAAGACGTGATATCGTGTATGAGATATCGCAAGGGATGCGATATCACGATGGCTGCAATATCGCGTATGCGATATCGTGGCCCATGTGATATCGTAGCCATGATATCATATATGTCATGTCACAGCCTAGACATGATATCACATATGCAATATCACAGCCTATCTCCTCATCTATAAATAAGAGGTAGGTAGATTTGGTAGGTAATTTTTAGTTTTAAGTTTTTTAGTTTTTAAGTCTAATTTTTGTAGACATTTTGTCAGTTTTCCTCTCAACCCTTTTATCCTAGTGCATGCCCATAGTGTGATGATTGTAATTGTATGACATCCTTATTCGAGTGTGACATACTTGGACATGCACATGACTAGCAATAAAGATCGAGATCACTTCATCATTGCAGCATCCACTTAGCTTAATTATTTAATTTTTATTGTTATTTATTTCTTATTAGTTAATATCTCTCTACCTTTATCTCCTAGTAACGCAGAATGAGTACGACTTAATCACAAGCATTTAAGTATGACTACTTGGTAACCCAATAGCGTACCTAGGCCATGCACTTGGTAATCTTAGTGGTAGTCGTGCACTAGGTCCAAGATGTGTACAGATGATTAAGGAATGGATGCTCATCGTACTTAGGATAGTTTAGATTCTCTCTCATTCTCTCTCTTCTAATTTAGTTGATATTATTTTCCATCATCCCCAGGAGTAGCATTAGTATAGGAACACATTATACACCTCACTCTGGACTAAACCATACGTGACAAGCTAATACTAGTCTAAGTGGGAAGACAATGAACTACGATCTACGGGTAACTATCTAGATATCACAGCTAGTTCGTCTATGGAGTTTGACCAGATCATGCATGAAATGCTCAGTTTCGTATGGTTGAGTGTAGGGATATCTTGCCACTCATCATTGGCCCCATTTCCAGGTATGGTGCTAGTTATCTAGATTAGTTATATCATACAAGGTTGTTGTATAGAATTTAATGATATACCTTTCAAAAAGAAATAATTACAAAAAGTCACATAAAAATTCACACAAATTTGCACAACCATGCATCTCCTACAAGACTATGATAATGTCATATCTAGTATGGAAATTCATTGGAGAACCAATGAATTATATGACAATGAAGGTTGGAGTACATAATTTGAGGTGGGGGTTTCTTATAAACATAAATGAAGGCAGTATCATCCCAATGCACAAAAGCATAACTTACTCGATGATGATGAACCCCTACTGGCCACTACAAGCCTAACGCAAATACAAGAGGTTGTTCGAATCTCCCGTAGGAATCGTAAAGAGAGCTGCCTACCCAGGCTTGATTTAAACAACTTTTCCAATTTCTTAGGAGGCTATGACTTAGATCTGCAATAACATTTACAAGCCTTATATGATGCTTGTGCATGGAACAACATTAATAACAGTTGGCAAAAACTCAGGCTATTTCCTATGATACTTGTTAACTAACCAAAAGTATGGTATAGATTGTTAAAACCAAATTACATACAACGTTGGACAACAATGGTAGAACTCTTTAACAAAATATATCAAAGCTATGCAAGAGTGTCAACCTTGAGGAAACAAATCCAAGAGTGAAAACAAGCACAACATGAACCCTTGGACATGGCCTTAGAAAGATATTATTCACTATTAAAAAAATGTCCAGGCCATGAGTTCTCCGAGGAAAGGGTAATGTACCATATCATTGATGGACTTCATGATGAAACAAGAGATACCTTAGGGATGTATTTCCAAGGTCAACTATACAAACTATGAACCCATCAATTCCTAGAGCTTATTAAGTGGGTAGCAAAAGAAGAAGGAGAAATGGCTAGATGGGAGAGTATTAAAAAACATCAATGGGACCAAAATCTCAACTTAATAGAGGTCCATAATCATAAAAAGGAGAAATCAACCGATTTGAAGGAGGAAGAACCATCTTTTCCAATACAATAATCATTAGAAGAAATCAAGGAAAAGATTAATAAGATGCTGGAATGGATGCATAAAAAGTGTGGGGAATATATCAATATTATTGGAGATAGAGTTTTGACAACCAGAGAAGTACGGCAAAATATCATTAGAGATTTGGAAAGAAAGGCTAAGGAAAATAAGAGCTCAAGTGCCAATCATACGTATGAATGAAATATTTGCCTATACGATTACATTTATATGAGCATTGGGAAAGCGTGTTACAACTAGAGTTCATACAGAGATACTGAGTTCGATCACAGTGTCAACAATCCCAGTTGTGGGGGAAGCCATCCCTAAACTGGCGACACCCTTCATATCATTCAAATCCAAATGCTTATCTAGTTCAACATCCTATTTTCCCAACTAGGTCAACATACTCTATCTCACTGCATTATTATTCTCCTTAGTACTATCAGCCCATGTCCTCAACACAACCACCACCTTATGTACCTTACACTTCTCCTAAATTTTAACATTCTCATCCTTTCCCTCCTACATCACCACCAACTATTCTTGAAGTGTCTGCACCACAGAAACAACCCACGAACGTTACTTATGCTACTATTTCCAATAGCAATGAGAGACCTCCTCAACATCAAAGGTGTCCCTTATTTAGACATGACCATAGGAAAGGACAACATAGTTCCAAGGCCACTGCATTCTCCAACTTAGCACAAGTCCAACATTGTGTTGCATCCTTCTCTCTGAATCAGATGCCTTGTGTTACTTCATTAGCACCACAAATTAACACACCAAAAACCATAAAACCCAATGAATATAGCCATGGAGGATAATATCTCGAGCCTTGCATACCATCTTACGGTCTCTAGTATCATAGTGGGTCAACTCCTCACCCAGGAACCACATCTTATAAATTGCCCCACTATGCTTACTATAATCAGGTGTGTGAACCCCAATGGGGTAAGTATGACCAAGTTTCAATATTTCCAACATGCAAGGATCCTCATCTTTCATTTATTAATCCTCTCCATGCTCAACTGTTTAGTTATGGGGGATATTCCCCATTCTAATAACAAGCAAGATTAATAAACATTTTTCATTTTCTTTAATTTTATAATTATTTTCTTTTTCAATTTTTCATTTTTCAATTTCTTATTTTATATTTTTATCTTTTTATATTTTTATAAGTAATCTCATCTATGAATAAAACACTCATGTGGCTTGTTGGTTGAGGTGTGTTCTATGTTATCAAGTCTTGAGCGATCAATTATTTGGATAGTGAGCCCATTACATCCACTCATCCATTCTACAAATAAGAGGTTCTGTTCAAAGGTACAGTGATATTATTGACATTCTTAAAACTTAAAATTAATTTTTTATTCATTGTACCCAAAATGAAGAAGTATGGATCAAGAGGGAATGATTATGATGTGATATCAAGGGGACTTGCGAATTCTCTTTGGTGACGTCTATGAGAGTTATCACGCAATGTGGTTGTATTAAGATCCTTGTAGATATAATGCAAAATGGGAGTAAGAGTAATCAAAAGGCACTCAAAAATCCAATGTTGTTTTATGGGTCTCCGCTAGAAAGACAAGCACCGATGCCTAAAGGTTGGTGGCTTCTCTGGATTCAACAATTGAAAAAAAACACACAAAGAAAGTTCACAAAGCAATAATCACTCCTCCCTTGAACAAAATGCCAACTAATCATATGCCTTATTGTTATGGTACTCTCATAGTCGCTCAACATGGTATGAAACAATGTGGTGTCACTGATCAAAGGAATGGACTTGGTTCTGATCTTGGAACGATGGGTTAATGACACGTTAATCACACTTTACACGCAGAATTCATTGTGCCTTGAGTTAGTTACCTCATGTCCCAATCTCTACAATCCCTTCTATAGTCCATCTCATCTCGCTATTCATGTAATTGTAGCTTGTGTCTCGTATAGTGTCGACTTCATACCTCATTCTGGTGATACTTACATATGTGTGTTTTGTGGAACCAGTGTGGATTACATTTAACCCTTCTAGTACCTATGGACATTTTAAGGTGTGGTTACGCAAGGGAATTATAGGTTAGAACCTACTTTGGGGAGGACCCACTTGCATAATTTTGTAATTTGTGCTCATAACACATCTTCTACACATCATCTATGACCCTTAGCATATTTTCAACAATATTCTTTCTCTTATTACTATCCCTCCAATTCAAACATTCCTATGAACCATCACATAGCCTTTTTCTCTCCCTTACCATCTGAGATCCTTATCGATAAATTCCATACCATCATAATTTTCGTGCCTTCAGAACTAGTTGAATTACCATGGAACCCTTTAACACTCATCCAGATGTCCTTAGTTTACATCGTTTAATTTTAGAAAAATATTAAAAATTTGGTACATTCTATAAAGTGCCCTAATATCGATAGGTCGCGATATCGCATACGTGATATCACATAACTCACTCGTTGGTACTCCGATTTTCATTCCGTTTGAACCTACTTGAACCTAGAGTGTAGCTTAGTCATGGGGGAGAGAGGCACACATAAAATATTGCATAATTGATTTGAAATTCTTCATCACCCGAAGGACATTATTAAGGATCATTAGTTATAAAATTAAGGATAAATGCACCAAAAAAAATTTCATCTCCTTAGTTATACTTGGAAACTAGATTTGGAAACCACATAAGAAAAGAGGATTCAATATTATAATCTTTTGTGGACATTTTCTCCTAATAAGTAACATCACATGGAGATAAAGCAAATTCATTAAGGCAAGTAGTAAGGTATAACCTAACTTTGGTAACAACCTTACTAACGATTGACCCCGTGAGATTGCAGGGGGCCCTGAAACATAGACAACAGGAAGGTCCTGCTCAAGGTGGGATCAAACGACGAAGGAGAGGTGAAGGACAAGTTCCTTCTAGAAAACAAGAAAAGCAGGAGGAAAAATTATTTAGTATCCACCAAGAAGACCCTACTACTATACAATCAAGGCAAGAGGAAGGAGGAGCTTCTACAGTGTCTAAATAGGGACGACATTTCACGTTGTCCCAGGATTATGTTTAGGCCATCCATGAAAGGTCCATATTAACTACAATGATCATGGAATTAAAATTTGGACCTTTCGTAGAATTTTCTCTAGAGGCTTTTAGGGATCACCTCAAAGGGTTCCCATTATGACCTACCCTCTTTGAAAGTGGTGCCTAGTACTTAAGCAAAATGTACCAATTTTGGCACAACAAATAAGAAGGCACCACGGTTAACATTTGTGGTGTGACTGTTGATTTCTCTGTTCAAGCCATTTCAAAACTATTAAACCTTTTGAATATAGGAACAAAGGTTTCTTAGAACCAGCTGGACACTTTTAAAACCAAGAAACTCAATAAACTATTGATAGAGAATAAAAGGGTGATGGAAGAAAAAGAGAAGGCTGACTGGGATGCCTCTATGGCACAAGCACAAACTTACATGTACAAACTTACATGGCACAAGCTACCATGAAAAATACAAGAATTTCAAATTCATTTTATCTTACCAAATGATAATTATGATTTTCTTATGTGAAAAATAGAACACATTTATCCTACTTGAAGACACATAGATATTATATCCACAAAGATAGACATAGGTTTTGCTAGATAGATTCCTTTCAATGTTGGATCAACCATTTTTGCTAATGCATCCATATCAAAAATTTGGGGAACTGTCCCTCTTATGATGGATTTCTTAGACCAATTCTTGGAACTACAATAGTGGAACATCAAAGTGAAATCAACTTGGAAAAACACAGTGATCTATAACTCCACTGACAAAAGAGCAGTATGAAATAAAATAAACTAAGAAAAAATCTCTAATCTAGAATAGCAATAGAAGAGAGATCAGAATGAACTAAGCCTATATATAATATGCTAGTTTATGACTATCTTCTTCTATTTTTTTCTACCTGATAAATTGCATTTTTGAAAGGCTATGACATTAGGCACCTGATATCGAAACCACGATATCAGATCCTTGATATCGGGGTAGATGCTATGATGTTAAATATCCAATATCGTGAACATGTGCAAACCTATAAATATGACACTTAGATGCACAGTCCAAAATAAAATTTCATTCCAACCTTAGTGAAATTATGTCAATGTTTTTTCTTGATTTTAGAACATAGCACTTAGTAGTGTATGCTCGTAGTGTGATATTAAGTACTTAAACAAAGTCTTTATTTGATGGAATGTACTTGAACATGTTCCATGATTGGGAATAAAGATCCAGATTACTTTTCACCATTGCAACATTAGCTAGACTTCTTTATTGTCTACTTAGACTAATGTTTAGTATTTTGACTTAGTATAACAATTACTATTTTCCTAGTTATTGATTTACTTTTGCACTTTACTATTACTATTGTTAAGTGAAATGGATATGACTAATTTCAAGTGTGAAGTGTGATTGTTTGGTAACCCAATAGTATTATCACTTGGTTTGCCTAATAGTGAGATACTTGGTAATCCTAGTAATGATTACATAAGTCTAAGATGTGTGTGGATAATCATGAACAAGTGTCCATCACACTAGACTAGATTAGATTTGTTTACTATTACTTAGATTTAGAAACCACTTCATTTACCTTATGTTCACTGGGAGTAATATGAACCTACAACATCACCACATCATACACCTCAGTGTGAGTTAAACCATATGCATTGATTTTACTAGCTCACATGAAAGGAAAAAAATCACAAACTTAAATAAATTACTAGAATAATTACATTACCTTGTCCATAGAACTCGACCAGGATATGCATGAACACTCACATCTTGTATGGTTTGGTGTTGGGTTACTCTACCACTCATCATTAACATCATTACTAAGGATAAGTCAGTGTATGCTTAGTAACTGATTTCTCAAAGCTTGTTGTATTAGAAACCCAAAGTAAAAATTTTAATTTTTCAATATCCCTAAACAAGTGATGCACACTTTATCAATATATTAAGTCACAAACATGGCCTCAAACAAAGATACATCACCACCTGCCAAGGAAACAAGAAAAAGTAATGATAGAACCATTGAAGAAGAAGAATGGGAGATGACAATGCAAATAAGAATCATTTATTCTCATACTAATCCTTATCATTCAAACTTCACTTTCATCTTTTATTAGGAAAGTCAAATGAGATGGAGGGACTTGCAAGACAACATAGTCCTACCACTAGAATATGTAGAACTTATCATGCTTCAAACTGCCCTAAGAGAAATGTAGTTGGACTAGATCTAGGAAGGGTATCATCTAACTTAGCACATGACAAGACCCTATGAACTCACAAAGGAGTGTATGAGGAGATATGCTATCATGGAGATTAAACATATGCACAATAAAGGGAACCAAGTCAACACTTCTATTGTCTTGGAGGGACTTGATGTTGATGCATTGATTTTAGAGAAACTACACCAAAACCATGAGGAGCCTTCAAAAACACCTATCATTAAACTTGAGAAACCTATCAAAGTGTAACTTCATTTCACTCTAGAGGAGACACCTAAGGGGGAGGCTACTGACTTAAGGAGTAAGTAGAACTCAAGGCCAAGGGTTCCTGCCAAATTTTACAAAGAATCATATAAGAGTAATGAAAGGAGAACAAGTAAACATCATTTTCTTTATACCTCATCTACCTCATCATGATCATCAATGGACTTTGACTAAAGAAAACACAAGTACTGGGACTATGATAGGGAAGAAAGTAGGACTCATCACCATCATGATTGATATTCAAGACACTCTAATATAGAAGAAGAAGAATATGAACAAAGGAGACAAAGGGATCAAAGAGAGGATCAAGAAAGATATAAGCATAGAAGGATTCATTGCTACAACAAAGTATATGAACCTGACCATGATGATGAACCCCTCATGAAAACCCAAAGCATGATAAATATTCAAGAAGATATCCATATACCAACCAAGCACGTGATAGATATTTGAATTAAATGGCTATACATGAATAAGATTCCAAGATTTGAAAGTGGCTATAATGCTAATCCACAACATCACCTTCAAGATTTCCATGATTCTTGTGCCCTCCAAAATATCAAAAGTGATTGGAAAAATTTAAAATGATTTCCTAGAATACTTGTGAAGAAAGCGAAGAGCTAGTATAGGTCATTGGAACCTAAATCAATCAAATGTTGGAGTACCATGCTCAAACTCTTGAATGACAAATACCAAACGTATTCACGAGTGTCTAGTTTAAGGGAAAAAATCCAAGGATGGAAGCAAGGGAATCATGAGACCCTTGATGCAGCAATGGGAAAATACTATTCACTATTGCACAAATGTCCAAGCCATCGATTTTCACGAAGCAAACAACTTAGGCAAATTGTAGATGGGCTATGGAGAAAAACTAGAGAGACTCTTGGGGTTTATGCCCAAGGTAGATTATTAGAAATGACCATCCATTGCATCCAAAGGCTAATTGACCAAGTGGCAAAAGAGGAAGATGAGTTAAGAAAGAGGAAATTGGCTAAAGAGTATAATAGAGATCCATTAATTTGAAAGAGAGATATGCATATATGTGACAAGTAAGATAATGAAACCTTCGAATATGTTATCCAAAAGAAGACTCTACCTATTTAAAAATTAGTCAATGATATAGCAACTAAAGTAGAAAAAATTTGGGATTTAGTGGATGAAAAATTTTCTATGGCCCTAAAGATTGTAGAAGTAGAGATTAAAAAAGCTCTTAAATGGGGGAAGGAAAGGAAGAAGAAAAGAGATTATGGACAAGAATGTTATAAACACAAAGAAAAAGTTACTTTTGTTGAAGGATATACTGACTCCAATTTAGAGGAAGAGGAAGGATGCAAAGTGTGCCAGTATGAACATCCTAAGGGATGTTATCGTGTTCTAGTCCACTTGCAAGAATCTAGGATATATGCACTCAATCTGAGATTTATCAAGAGTCAGATGCCTAGAATACTATCTTATCCTCAAGGTAATATCAGGAAACCATTCCAACCAACATATTACCCCAAGTAGAACCTACCATCAACCATAAAACCAATATCAATAGTAGTGGCAAAAACTGTGGATGTGGGCAATGCCATGACTAAGGCAACAATATCCATATAGGAAACCATACCCTTCTGGATATTATGTTTAGTATCTAATATCTCTAATAAATACGTCAATTCAAAATTCTTCTTCTTACTATCCACTAGAATACTAAAGACCTACTACTCCAAGGAGGGATCAAAGTCCTCATGTACATTTCCCAATAGCTAGCCCATTAAATCTCTTTTCAATTCTTTACCACCAATGCCACCACTTGCTATGCATGGTGAATCACCATCACAACCATAGTAGAGAAAAGCTACAAGGGTAGTGAACATTCAGATTGAGAATCCTACCAATAACACTAAGGGTCAAATAAAGAAACATCCTTTCTTTAGGAAAAACTTTGAAAATGTTGATAGAATTAGAGGTTCATCGAGACCAACTTCCCCTACCACAAATTCTCTTACTACCAACAAGCTTTCGTCATCATCCAATACAAAGATACAAACTATCATGCTCCTTGAAATAGTCATAGATTGTACTTAGGTAGGACCACTCCCTAAGAAGAGAATTGATCTAGCAATTCCTTTAATTTATTTACGAGTAGCTAAAAATCTACCATGAAAAGCTCTATTAGACTCAAGTTTCAAGGGAAATTTGATTTCCTATGAAACATATCAAGCATGGAATCTACCACCATTGAAAGAATGCAACATTAGGTTAGAGCTTGTAGATTAACCCATCACCATTCCTTTGGAATAGATAAATGATGTAGTGACCACTATCAATTGGTGGACTTATCCAACAAACTTCCAATCATCATGGAGAGAGCATGGTCTAGCACTATGGATACTAAGCTAAGTATGAGAGATCTATCTATTGAGATCTCAATGGAGAATAAGTATAGATCGATACATAAGCAATGAATCTCATGCATTACTACTGATAGAAAAGGGTGTAATTGTGGACCAATCATTCAAAATGCCAACATAGTTACCATACCAATCCACAACAACAATGAAAAAAAAATATGTGTGAAAGAAATAGTAGGATCCACTAAACCAAAATACACCTTGTGGCTACTAAGAACCTTCAACTATCCAAAATATGCATGGAACAATTTGATTCATTTATTAATTCCCATTCTTAGAAAATGACTCCAACTAAGGACCCAAAAATGAAATTAATAACTCATAATCATACACCAAAAGGGAAAGAGAACAAGGACTTAGATAATCAAAACTCAACTTCCATCAAGATCACATGGGATAATAATAGAAAAGTTAAATCAATAAAAATGGTAAGTGAATCACCTATTGTGTATGATCCAAGAGACCTAGGAAGCATTTTTCAAACACTCTCCTATGAGTTTAGTTGTGGGGAAGATACTATACCTTAATTCTAGAATTAATAAGTGCTTTTCCATTTTTTGTTTTATAGTTCCTTTTACTTTTCCTATTTCTTGATACAATTTTTCCTATCCTTTTATATCTTTCACATTCTTTAACATCTTCTTATTCTTTCACATTTTTTATTTCTTAAATTTTTGATATTTTTAAACATTTTTCAATTCTTTAACATTTTCCATTTTTTTAACATTTTCATTCTTTATACTTTTTCATAATTCTTACTATCTTTTTCATTACTTTCATACTTTGTTTTCAAACCCTTTATAAATAATTTTGATTACTAATAAGACACATTGAATAAAGGCAAGATGTAGCCTAATAAGGTGAATTTTTCTCTATGTTATCAAGTCATAAGGGACTGATTATTTAAATAATGATCCCACATCATCCATCCATCCATTCCATTAATAAGAGGTTCTTACCATAGCCATAATGATATTCTTTTCCATCATACAACTAAGAATAAATATGTGATCATTATGCCTAGACTGAAAAGTAAAGAACCAAGTAGGAATGCAAAGGGTGTGACATCAAGGGGATTTGTGAATTCTTTTGGATTATTTTTTTGAGTTCTATCATGTTGCTAAGTTTGTATTATATCCTTGTAGATCAAATGAAAAATTGTATTAGGAGTAAAATGAGTGTTGCCTTGAAAGGTTGATATAAATAAAAATAAAAGAGCACAAAATAAATTTCTAGGGTTTTCTCTAGAAAAACATGTTACCCATGCCTAAAGATAGGTGGCTTGTCAAAAATCTAAAAAATAAACCAAAGTGCCATGAATAAACTCGTCCCTTGGATAATACAAGTAGTGAGGATACTTCTTGAAATATTGATAGTCTTATAGTTGTAATTCCAAGAGATGACACAATGTGATGTCATTGGAATGTGGTCTAAACTTAGTTTGAATCATAGATAGAAAGACTAGTGATTACTTTAACTACTAATAAAACATAAGAATTCATTGTACCTATGGTAAAATACCTCATGTCCCAATTTCTGTAATCCCTTCTAAGTTCATCTCAACTCATTATTTGAATACTCATAACTTGTGGTTTTGAGTAACATAGAGTTAGTTTCTTGACTTGGTCATACTAAAATGTGTGTTTTGTTAAATAGGTATGCATTACATTGAACTCCTTAAGTGGCTAAGAACACTTTTAGGCATGGTTATATAAGGGCATTGAGGGCTAGAGCCTACTTTGAGAAGGAACGACTTGTATAATTGTTGTATCTTATACCTACCAAGTAATTCCACATCATCTTGAACCTTGTAGCATCAAAAAATGTCAATAAACACTTTCCATATTATTTAAACTATTTTTTCTGACAACATGAATCCATTATCCTTCTTATCCATCTTATGAACTATTGCAGCCTACGATTCCTTCTTTATGAACTACCAATGATAAGTTTTCATAATAATGAACATATCTTCAACAACTAAACCCTTTGAGAAACCTTAAAACCTTTCAAACATCCAAAAGAATCAATTTTTCCATCAGAACCCTATGAAAAATGAAATTTCTTAGGCTTTGATATTAGTTACTTGATATCGAGTTCGCATTGATATCGGATCCCCAATGTTAGGTCTCTAATATCAAATCTTAAAAAACCTACATATATGTGGGGACTTAACCAATTTTTTTCACCAATTTTCATTTAAGTCAAGGGAGACTTTTTTAAATTTTTTCTCTAATCTAAGCTCTGACCTCCTAGGTTTCTTGAGCCATAACTTGCCCATTACTACTCCAATTCTCATGCTTTTTGAACCTATTTAATTATGGAATGCTACCAGGTGGGCGGGGGGGAGAGGGGAGGGGGGGAGGAAGAGGAAGGGAGGTGCTAGTGAGGAGATTTTGAGCCAATTTTTTTAAAAAATTCTAATGCCCAGAAGGTACTTTAAGGGTAAGTACAAAGTGAAAGTTGAAATGTTTAAAGAATAATTAGTCATATTAATGTCATAACACTCAAATAGAACTCCTAAGGAACTATAACCATCATTATGAGTGATACATAGGGACAAAATGAACAATTATGAAGGGTTACAATGAAATTAACACTTACGTAATGACTTTTTACAAAACTTTTCTAACTCTACAATCCTAATAACTATGAACTTGATCTAACTAAAAGTATGAAAAAGGAAGAAAGCTATAAAAATTAGAGAATGCCTTCTAATGATTCCCAATTCCTTAAATATTATAGATGCTCCCAAAGAGAGGAGCATAAGGAGAATCCTCAGAAGGTGTGATGAGTGGTGAGGTACCCCTACATCCAACCATATGAATAAAAAATGTTCATGTGTGATCTAGTCAAATTTAGCAAACTTTTAGCTCCAAAGTACATAGGTTCCAAAACGTGAAATCTAATTGTGACAATTATTGTCTTCTCAACTACACTTTTGGAGCTTAATTATATGGTTAAGTATAATGAAGGAACATGAATTTTATTATTTTGTATTTTATATTTTTATGATTAAAAAAAAGTTGAAACTTAATTAATGAACCACTTTAACTAATCTAATTGCTAATTAATAACTCACTATCCTAACATAAGTATTCGATCCCACTTTCTGTGCACATGTTGAACACATATAATGCTGAGGGTTACTAAATGTTAAGCATTGCTAGGATTACCAAGAGTCATATGCATGCTTGAAGTGGTCATAATTACGTGCTTAATTAATTGATATTTAATCTAATTAGCTTACTTTAGCTTAATTACTTAAAAGCATTAAAATAAATTGCATAAAACATTAAATGCATGAATAAAATATTTAAGCTAGTCAAGGTGCTGTAAGGTTTGATTAAAAAGCTTGTCTTTATTGCCACACACACTACCATGCATAGGTATAATAGTGATCAAATAAAGATTCGTACACTCAATAACTCTTGCTACAGGTACTTTGGAAAATATTTAAATCTAGAGAAAAGAAACTAGAAGAGCTCTACTATGCTATGAAAAAAAGTATATGGAAACTGTGTGCCCAAGCACTATATTTATAGGCTAGCACATATCCTACAATATTGGATATTCAACATCACATCTTCGAACCTGATATTAGATACCCGACATTGCAGCTCCAATATCAAAGCCTTGTAAAATATGATTCATCAAACCAAATGAAAAGTCATCCTTGAGTGAATAAGAGGAGGAACAAATTCCTTACAAAATATTAGGAAGGTATGGGATTATTGACTGACATGAAAATTGACTTAGATGGAATAGAGAAACTCTAAGTACCCAAATGTATGGATTTATATTCTTTTTCCAAAATTGGATGTTCATGATAATAGAATTGACCACCCTAGATAGAATTGACATCCAACTCCTCTAGTAGTTAAATAGTGAGGGAGAAGATCCAACAATCATGAATGGTCCTTGTTGCATGTGCTACCATGTCTTCCTTGGTGTAGATAGTCCTACATCTAGTCCATGCTTTCCATTGTAATCACAATAAAATCATGGATTAGTGTGCAATGTGTAAAATATAGCTTTTAAGAACCTTGTATCGTCGGTAGTTACACTTGGCTAGCTTGTCATTATGGTGGATTGATTCCTTTGATAATGTTAGCAAGAGAACTAACAAATAGGGTGAAATTGATAAGTAGTCCATTAAATTTTAAAAAGTTCAAATGTGATGAAATGCCTGAAGAGGGTTGAAGAATTCACAATAATAAAAAGAGGGTTTTACTCAAAAATGTTGTGAAGATGTGTGCAATTGGATGTCATTGATGGGACATGAAAAAGGATTTTATTGTGAGAATGTAACAGCATAAAGGACTTAACTAACCCAACCTAAAGATATGCAAGTGGGTCCTCCCCAAAGTAAGCACAAGCCCTTTATTGTGCTTGCATAACTTCAAATTGAGGAGTCCGTGGACCCCATGGATGATTAATGATTCTAGAAAGTTAAGTACAAAAATTCAAAAGAAACTACCAAAGAGTTTTGACACATCAAAAAAAGACATTGAACAAGAACATGAAACTAACAGTGAGATGAGACATGGAAAGCATAGATCGTTGAGAGTGAAAGTGGAATGGAGTTCTTGATTAAGGTCACATGAAGTCCCTTGTGAGGTTTGTGGTTAAATGACCTAATAAAATCTAGTGGTTAAAAGACTTGATAAAATGCATCATTAGTCTAGACCTAAACCAACCATGTTCAATGACTTTGCATTGTCATTCTAAGACCAGTCCACCCCCCTAAGACACCATAGAACAACCACCATTCCTTATTGAAGAAGAAAAGAGAAGTAGAAAGTGAAAAAGGGCCTTAGTTAGTAGGGACCTTTAGGCATGGGTAACATCTCTTTCTAGTCCCATAACAAGTTCTTGTAGCCTGTTTATTTTATCTAAGGGGTGTGCTTTGAATTCTCATTTGTTTTATATGAGAACTACACCATGCAAAGACTTATTCAACTTCTTGTTATTGGACAACACATAATGGTAAGAAATCCATGAAAACACACATGTACTCAAGTAGAAAGGCACAAAGAGTACTAAGTCCCCTTTGAAACACCGTGAAAATTACGGGTCGGCCTCAGGCGAAGATTCGTAGTTTGAGCAGGAGCACGCCTCAAATTTGTCTAAGGACAAGTTTACGCTCCATCACGCACGGTAGCGTGATGAGCGTAATAAGCACCGGGACAATAAAGGCGCCTCAAATCTGTTCTAAGGACAAGTTTACGCTCTATCACGCACGGCAGCGTGATGAGCGTAATAAGCTCCAAGATAGTTAAAAGCGAATTCTGTCTAAGGACAAGTTTACGCTCTTCACGCACGGCAGCGTGATGAGCGTAATAAGCTCCAAGGCAGTTAAGCAAGCTCCAAGGCAGTTAAGCAAAAATCCATGGAAATACGACGGGTTGGCACTTGTTCTTGCAAACGCTCAACTGATCTTTACGCGCGTTACGCAATAATGCATGCTCGTGCGTAGGCCAGAATGCAACAACACGCGCGTTACGCTTCGTCACGCACAGCTGCGTGATGAGCGTAAGCTACACTTTGATCATACTCCACCGCGTGTAGCTGCATGGAGTGTGTTACATTTACGCTGCGTCACGCACAGTTGCGTGATGAGCGTACAACAATCTTAAGCGTGTTGTTGCTACGCCAAAGTTGCGCTCATACACGCAAACACAACGCGAATGAGCGCAAACGCAGCCGAGACATGTCTATCGTGAGCCTGCTCTTTACACGCACAGCACGCGAACAAGCGTGTTGTGCGTAGTCGCAGTTCGACTTAAAAGAATCGCATCGGCGAAACCCGCGACATTCGGGCCCACATCATCAGGGTTGCACGTGTCGTGGTCTATAAATACTCCGACTGACAAATATAAAAAAGGGGGATTTTTGACAAATATACAGACTTAGCACTTTGACAGAGACCAAGAGGACAAGAGCATTTTCTGAGCAAGGGAAACTTATCGCCCTGAAACAGAGAAACAAGAGCAACCTCTTGGCCGCAGACATCATTCTTCAGCAGCAACAGAACACAGCACGCAGGAGCTCCTAGCAGCAGATCTATCTGAAGCCGAGAAGCGGAACGGAAATTGCTTGACCATTTCTGCATCTAGGCCTTGGTCCAAAAGGTAGATCCGTTGTTCTGTCCAGGCAGTTTTCTTGCTGTTTTGTGCTCATCTTTGTACTCAGTTTGTTGGGAATTTCCTCCCATTGTAACATTGTATACATCCAATCATATATTCCATTTGGCATTGGAACATAGATCTTTGATCTTCGTAAATTGCACGATTTTCTGCTCCCGATTTGCATCTTCTCGGTATTTCGGCGTCATCTTCGCGGTGGTCCACACACATCGTTATCCCACCGTTTTGCGGTCGATCTACAATTATCATTGTTTTACTGACCCGTAAGTCCCTGTCTGATCGACAAGACCGTTCAGGGCACCGCGGATTCGTTTTTCCAGCTTAGCCCTCGCGCGGATCCGTGGTAAAAACTGTGTACGCGGAATCTCGGTCGGTATTTCCAGCTGCCGACGTTTTCCGTCGTTACAGTTTTCTGGCGCTAGAAGGAGGGCCTTCAGGCTCCGATCCGAATATTTCGGGTATCCCTGTTAGCGATCTATACCCTAGGCAGTAGACGTAATACCTCTAAGGAAGTCTAAGGTCATCTTGTGGTATCCGATCGGTCACAAAGACGATTTCTTTGAAATCCGGCAGGGTAGAAAGCCTTTTGTGCTGTTTGTCAACTTTTCGCTCCGTCAAATCTGATTTTCGCCACTTTTCATCGTTGATCCATGGATTCATACTACGTTAACAAGACAGCCACAACCGCCATGGCCACCGTAGACCCGGGCGTTGCGCCCGTCAACCCGACGGCGGCCACGGGGCCAGCTACAGGTACAACCGGTCCTCAGGGACCCCTGCGCCGTTCATTGAGGCTTCAGGGGAAAGATCCCATATTCACGGTCATAACCCCTGAGGACTACAACTTTATCTGCGTCAAGATTCAGGCGAGGTTGGCTCTCAGCCAAGCCGAGCTTGAGGCAAAGCGCAATTTCGAGGTGCTCCACCGAGGAGGTTATGATTTCAAGCCCACCGCTTATGATATAATCCACTTGACTGAGCACCAAAACGAGCTGATTTCTCAGCTCATCATGGCCAGAGGTCAGGCCCCGCAGCCTCCTGTAGAGCCCGAGCGTGAGGAGCCCGAGCGTGAGGAGGCAGCAGAGGCAGAAGACGAATTCGCGGCCATGTCCGAGCATTCGTTCCATACCCTGTCTCCTCAGACGTACGCAAATCCGTCGTTCCCTTTTAACGGAGAGACGGCTTCTATGGACTCGGCCGTGACCACGCAGATGCACACGCCTGTCCTCCCTCAGGCCGACGCGCAGCCGTCTGGATCGCACCAGGTAAACGCGCAGCCCTCTGGGATGGAGCTACAGTATAACGCGGGAGCGATCCCGTCACAGCATATATTCAACATTCCGGCGGCCGGACCGACGGCCACCATTCCCCATTTTATTCCCTACATACAGACTCATGTTACACCGGCGAGGCCCGAGATGTTCCTGCCTCCGCCAACTCAACAGCATGCTGCGACCGTGCCGCCGCAAACGCTTGGTCAGAACCCGGCGGCAAGTCATTGGGTCAACCCAGTGATAGGCCAGCAAACCCAGCCAGCGTACACTGTACAACCCCCGCCAGCACCAGCGGCGCAATTTTCACGGGTGCTTCCTCGTTATACCTACCATTACGCTCAGCCGCAGGCTACGGCCAACCCCACATCACAGGTCGGCGGGTGGTGGTCTTCGCAGGCCCCTCAAGCTGTGGGGATCCCTGCCCCACCAGCTATTGCCCAACCGCCCCCGGCAACTCAGTGGGCAAGGGCTATCCATCCAGTCCTTCCGCCTGCTGCACAACAACCTGCCACGCAGTTGCCTGCTGCACAGCCGCAGCCGTTGCCAGGTCTGGCTCAAGCGTTCCAGCTTATCCAGACACTTACTGAGGAGGTTCGATGCCTCAAGACCGCCGGATCTGACACCATTCAGATCACGGATTTCTATCAAGATGATCCGATTAACCCGGCGGTCCCCGTGTTGTCGTTACCTCCGGGGATGTCCCTCCCACAGTTTACCAAGTATGATGGGGAGGGGGATCCCAACACACATTTGGCTACCTTTAGGTCCGAATCCTTGTTGTTGCAATCCTGGCCGCATACTCTCGTCAGAGTTTTTGCAATGTCGTTAACAGGGAAGGCTTTAGACTGGTATCGAGCTCTTCCACGCTCTTCCATTTCAACTTTGGAAGAGCTGCTGACCCAATTC
>MNCI01024815.1:7991-20816 GCA_015680685.1 Gnetum montanum
TTCTTAAAATTTTATTTTAAAATTCCATTATTTCGGAATTTTTTCCCAAAAGTGAAATTCTATAAATAAAACGTTGGAAACCAATTTCACTAAAGATTCTTAGATTCTTTTAGCGCTTTGTCTTTTTTCCGAGAAGATTTCGATTTTCAAAAAATGTTTTAAACCTTCAACCATTTTCTCCCAATCTAAAATTCCACCGGTGTCTGTTTAAGTGGAAAAGATTTTGATTTTTAAAAAATGTTTTAAACCTCCAACCATTTTCTACTCAATCTAAAATTCCACTGGTGTCTATTTACGTGCACTGGTGTCTATTTACGTGGAGACATCATCAATGGTTCTAAACTTCTTTGGTTGAGACTTGAGAGACCATTTTCTACTCAATCTAAAATTCCACTGGTGTCTTCGGACACGCCTTCCATGGCCACACAAAATGTTGGCCAATCATCATGAGGTATGCTCTCCCAAAATTCTATTTATAATTTTTAGTCTTAATTCCGATACACACTGAACAGAGCCGGCATCAGAGTTCATGCTTCATAGTAACCAACCATGGCGTGCGAGCAGAAGAAAACCGAAGTCAAGCAACTGCTCGATGTTGCTGTGTTTTCGATTCCGTTCATGTCATCCCGTTCTGCAAGCTGTGCCGGTGTCTGGCTGCGGATTTCAGCTACAAAATCACCTTCATTCTCAACAAATCTTCACACAGCTGCCCAAGAACAGGCCCCCGCCTAGACGCTCTGAAATCGTCTGGCCTGCTAATCGACCTCCTCATCATTCCAGACCTGCAGCTCTTGGACTGGAGCCTCAGAATGGATGAGCGCATAACCCTGGCAGTGTTATCATGTGAGGAACCGGTCTGGTGCCTGGTCCAGGAAAGCCGTCTGGCGTGCCTAATAACGGACATGTTCTGCACCAATCTCATCTACGCCGCGGCAGAGGAAGGCATTCTAACGCAGGCCTTCCTGACGATGTCTGCGGTGTATGCGGCCCTCATTTTGGAGATGCCGGTGCTGGTGGAGTAGATCCGGACGACGCTCAAGGACGTCGACTTCGGTATTCAATTTCCAGGCCTGCCGTGCGTACCGGCTCGATGCTCATGAACGAGGACCCATCCGAACCGCTCTTCTAGAAATTTTTGTGTAACTGTCTCCGTCTCCGCCGCGCTACTGGCATCTGCGTCAACACCATGGACACCATGGAAGGACCCCTCCTTGCACTCCTTCACAAATGATTCCGTGGTCGCATCCCACCATTTTATGCCGTCGGTCCTATCATCTCTGGGTCCGATCGGACAAAACCAGAAATGGAGGAATACTTGAAGTGGCTGGATTTGCAGCCGACACGGTCGGTGGTGTACGTTTCATTTGGTAGCGGTGCTATGGTGTCCATGGCGCAGGTAGCGGTGCTATGGTGTCCGTGGCGCAGGTAGCGGAGATTGCACGGGGTCCGGAGATGAGCACGTGCTGCTTTTTATGGGTCGTCCGGCTGCCGTCAGAGCTTGCGGCTAGTTATTTGGAGGCCGTGGACGTGGATGGCCAGTGCGTGGAGGACATTCTTCCGGGTGGGTTTGTTGAAGGGACCCGAGACCAGGGTTGGGTTGTGTCAGCATGGGTGGCTCAGATGGATGTGCTTTCGCATGCGGCGGTGGGCAGGTTCATGAGCCACTACGGTTGGAATTCCACGTTGGAGAGTATTGTTTGCAGTGTTCCAATTGTGGCATGGCCCATGTTTGCAGAGCAGCATGTTAATGCTGCTATTATTAGTGAAGTTTTTGGGGTTGGAATAGGGGTGGAGATGGATGATCATAATGATGGGTTTGTAAGTGCCAAAGAGTTGCAAAGACGCGTGGTGGATTTGATGAGGGGTGAGGCCGGGAAGAAGGTGAGGAAAAGAGTGAAGAAGTTGCAGAGGTAGGCCTGCGAAGCTTTGTAGGAACATGGTAGTTCCTGGAACGCTATGGCTGCGACTGTCTCACTAGAAATCTTATGGAACCGACCGCTGTAATAGTATACATGCAATCACTATTTTGAATGGTATATATTTATGCTGATGAGTATATACCAAACTTTACCTTTATCCTCCATCAAGACGAACAACTGTGTTAGTGACACTTAGAAGGTAACATAGTGTTACCTCCCGATCGTTCAATCCCAAGCATGCTTCTTCATGCTCTCACACAAATTGGCATGCTACACTTACATGCAAAATACATTGTGCAAGACCATGACTCGAGAGAATACCATCCCACATTGGCACAACATCAAAGAGACTTGCAACAAGAGAGACATCATAAGTGTTTGAAGGGTAAGTGGTCCCAAGATGCCCCACATGTATTAAGCAAAAATGAGGATGGTGAACCTACCTTAGGCAATCAGCCACACAACAATGTTCCTTCCCTTGACTTTGGCCAAGGAGTTGTGTATCAGAACCTTCATTCCACTATTCATAACCCAGGTTTTGATACCCATGGACACAAAAGGTCTAAAAAAGGAACACAATCTCATGATAAAGGTGGACATTCTGATCACAATCATGATTGTGGCCAAGACCACAGAAGAGAAGGTAGCATACACCATCATGGTGATGGTTCTCCTTCTTCTTCACCTTCATCATCTCCTTCACCCTCTCCTTCAATATCTGGATGTGATCATAAAGAAAAAGACCATGGGGATAAAGATAGGCAAAGTGGTAGTCATAGACAAAATAGCCAGGAAAGGGGATGAGGGCACTTTACAGAGTCATGACATAGAAGAAGGAAGAGTAGGGAACAACGTAGGCATCATAGACGCCATGGACAAGACGATCACAATAAACCCCTACTCACTACTCAAAGTATGTTAGACATAACTGAGGTTGTTAGAATTCCAACAAGGCACCAGAAAGATAGTAGGATCAAGAGATTAGATATGAACAATATCCCATGATTTGAAGGGGGATACGACGTTGATCCTTAGAATCACTTACAAGCATTCCATGATGTGTTTGCCTTACAAAATATATAGAATGAAGGGCAAACACTTGAGTTGTTCCTACGGATATTAGTTAAAGAAGCAGAAAGCTAGTATTAGTCCTTAGAACCAAAATCCATTTGTAGGTGGAGTATTATCTTAGAACTATTTAATGACCAGTACCAAATGTACTCTCGAGTGTCTAACTTGTGAAAGCAAATCCAAGGCTGCAAAAAAGGAGGACTTGAACCCTTAGATGCTACCATGGACCAATACTATGCATTGTTAGATCATTTTCCTGGCCATGGTTATTCGCAAAGGGATCAACTGTGCCATCTCGTGGATGGGCTTAGACATGAAATGAGAAGAACCCTTGGGACTTATGCCCAAGGAAGAGTATCTGAGCTTAGGTCCCATCAAATTCAAAGACTATTGGAGCAAGTTGCTAAGGAAAAAGGTGAGCTGAGCTATGGAAGAGAGAAAGTGCAGAAGAGTATAACTAAGATCCTTCCCTCTAGAAGAGGGGAGTAAGATTTTGTAAGGATGAAGAAGAGTCACCACTCAAAGAGAAGGTGAATAGGAAAACTTTGCCTATCCAAAAGATGACATCAAAAGTTTCAACAAAGGTAGACCAAATGTGGGATTTCCTAGACAATAGTAAAGGAGTCTAGAGAGTAAGGTAGTGAGAAAAGAAAAAAGAAAGAGGTTGAACATGCACGTAGCAAAGGTAAGGGCAAAGTTGCCATCATTGAAGAGGTTGTGGATTCAGAAATAGACAATAATAGTGGATGTGAGATATGTCAAGATGACCATCCTGAGGGATGTTACCCTGTAATCTTACATCTGTAGGAGTCTAGGGCGTATGCACTCAACCCACGATTAAACAAAAGGCAAACACCCCCAAAGGTTACCTTATCCTCAAGGTAACCTAAGGTAGTTCCACCAACCCTTAACATATTATCCCAATGGAACTCCACCACAACCAATTGAGCAATATCAACAGTGGCAATACCCACAATCATGGGAAATGCCACCACCAAGGCAACAATATCCTTATAGGTAACCTGACCTGTATGGACATTACATGCAACAGCCAATCTCCCCATGTGACTCTACTAGTCATGTCACTCCTCAACCTCACTACCAAGCCCATGAGTATTATGAGACTCCCTCTTCTAAAGGTGATATCTTGCAAGCATATCATCCTTCTCATCCTACTGCACCTCTTCCACTAACCACTACCACCTACTTCAGCTATGCAAGGTGAAATCCCTACCCAGCCCTAGCAACGTAAAGCCACATAGGCTGTTAACTCTCAACCTACTGTTGGTTCCAACAACCACATGAAGAAAAGACCTTTCTTTAGAACCAACAATCCAACCAAGCCCTTGCAATCACAAGTGGCTGATTCCTTAGACACCTTAGTATCAATCAAAACTTCAGAGCCCCCTTCAACCCAATCACGCACTCAATGCATACGATCATGCTAACACATGTCATCATCAATTGGATAAAAGTTGGTCACCTTCCCAAGAAATTCTCTAATCCTGGGAGTCCTCTAATATACTTATAAATCACTAAAAATGCATTGTGCAAGGCTCTGTTGGATTCAGGTTCCAGTGTCAACTTGATTTTTCAAGTAATGTACAAGGCCTGGAACCTGCCTCCATTGAAAAAAAGCAACATCCATATAGAGTTGAACAACCAGTCCATCACTATCCCATTGGGACTAGTGGAAGACATTGTTACCACTTTTTGTGGGTGGTTGTACCCAGCTGACTTCCTAGTGATTCAATTAAACAACGGTAAGGGGGACTTCCCAATCATAATGGGAAGAGCATGGCTAAGCACCATCGATGCACACCTAGGAATCCATGATCTTTTCCTAGAAATATCAAAGGAAAATACATTTAGAAAGATTAAGAAGAAGAAAGTTCTATGCATCCCATACAATGAAACAGGGTGTAATTGCATGCATAGGTCATGGTTTGTGCAAAGTTTAACATTGCTTGCATGCAATCAGTGTGCACAAGTGATCAACATACAAAGATACCTATATGTAGAAACCACACGATAGGAAGACATCCAGTGGCTAACATCTAATCAAGAAAGCAGTTCACTCATATGCATGGAACCAACTGAGGGTTTGACTTGTGCTTACATCGATAGCATAGACACATTAGAGTAAGTCCAATGCCAACTTCCAAGTCTTAACCTTAAAAATATCAACTAGGGGAAGTTGGAAATCCCTAAGAAATTTAAGCAAGAGCCCCTCGAGCTGAAACCATTGCCCATCGGTATAGAATACACATTCCTTAAAAATAGAAAACTAGTAATTATCAACACTAAGCTTGCTCCTCAACAGAAAGAAGAACTGCTGAAGGTAATAAATAAATGGTTGAAAGCCTTCACTTGGTCATATCCTGAATTAACTAGAATAGATCGTAGGATATGCCAACATAGAATTTACATTGACCCCTCCATGAAGCCTCAAAGACAACCGTAGAGGTGATTGAACCCGAATGAAGTAAGTAGTTAAGGAAGAAATCAAATAGCTTCTCAAGGCTGGGTTCATATACCCCATTGCTGATAGTGAATGGGTTAGCCCCTTAGTTATTGTGCCTAAAAAAGAAGGTAAATGGAGGGTGTGCATAGATTTCAAGCTACTAAATATGGCAACATTCAAAGATCACTTTCCATTGCCATTTGTTGACTAAGTCTTAGACACCATCACAAGGCATCGCTATTATAATTTTTTGGATGGATATAGCAGATATAACCAAATACAAATATCCCCAAAAGACTAAGCCAAGACTACATTCACTAGTCCTTGGAAAAAATTTGCATACAAATGGATGTCATTTGGCTTGTGCAATTCCCCTACAACATTTGAACGACTAGTTCTAAGCATATTCCACTAGCAGATAGGGAATGGTGTGGAGGTCTTTATGGACGACTTCTCCACTTATGGAGTAAACTTTGATCAAGCCTTGGATTTATTGGAGCAAGTGTTAAAAAGATATGTAGAAACCAATTTGAGGCTCAATTGGCAGAAAAGCCATTTGATGGTCGAAGAAGGTGTAGTAATAGAGCACAAAATCTCATACACAGGGATAGAGGTAGACCTCAAGAAAATCAAAATTATTCAAGAAATTACCTATCAACCAAAAATTATCAAAGATATTCGGTCATTCCTTGAACATACTGGCTACTATAGGAGATTTATTAAAAACTTTCAAAGGTTGCCAAACCATTGGTGAAATTAATGAAAAAGGGCATACCTTTTGAGTGGACCAAGGTGAAACACCATAAAATTTTGAGGCACTCTTGCTTCACCAGGGTCTTGGAACTAAGGCAGGGATTTCCACAAGTGCAGCCTCATGATCGTTTGGCAAGAAATGAATGCAGTGAGATTAGACTATGCAGTTCGTCAAGTTTTCTACCTCCAGAGCTAACAGGCCCGATGGACTCTCTGGCCTACCCACCTAGAAAATTCACCTGGCTGCCAATCTAACTAGAAACTATGCTAGGAGTTGTTGATGGTGCTCAGGATGGGCAAAACAGTTCAACAAGATTTCTAGTGAAGAAGTCTACTATACTATGCTATGCTGGGCAGCGTAGCAAGCCTTCAAAAAATCAACCAAGCATCCAAATACAAGTTTCAGCAAGATGTTCGTGTAAGGCAAAGTCAAAATTCAGCCAACACATGTTGCTATGCTACATAGCATAACACAACGTAGCAAGGGTGAAACATGCAAAGACCCCTCTGCCAAACTGTTTCAGCAAAAGAACTACATATAATAGCATTGTGGTTTCTAAAACTACTTTGTCTCAATTAGCTCATGAACCATAAGGAAATTTTTCGTGTGAAACATCGCAATTTTAACAGATGCAAATTACATTGGTTGCTACGCAATGCTATGCTATGTAATGTAGTGTAGCAAAGACATTCATCAATAAAAATGCTCCAAAGGTTAGCTCGGTGTGCACCAAGACTTTCAGCAAAAGCTAGTGACTTCAAGCAAGTTTTTCATTTAAACCTATGGCTACGCTACATAGTGTAGCACAGGGTAGCAAGCAACTACGCTACATCGATGTGCTATGCTACATAGCGTAGCATAGCATAGCAAGTGGCTACACTACTTCAATGTGCTTCATTTCTCACTTACATTGTTGGCACACCTAATTCCAGCATCTCCAGTTTTGACAACATGGTTACAGCATAGCAAGTTCACGACCAATTTTTCACATCTATGCAGTACGGGCATGTTAGCATCTTGTGGGGTCCAAGACACATAGCACTTTCTGGTTGGTGGTTGGTTGTTTTGTTGGCTAGGTTGGCTTTTTGCATTGGCTATCTTGCGGTTGGCTCCTGTTTGGCATTGACAAAGAGTAGTTGGCTTGTTAGCATTTGGCACAATTTTCTTGTTGGCATTTTGCATTGGTTAGCTTTCTTGTTAGCTTGCAAGTTTGCATTCAAGAGCATTGTTGGCACATTTTGAAGCTTGGTTACTCTTGAACTCTCTGTGCACCTCCAGCGTTGTATAATTTTTTATACATCCCTCAAACAAAGTAAAGAATCAAACCTGTGACCTTGCAGTGATGCATTTTCTTACCCAAGTTTATTCTATTATCCTTTTATTATTATCGCTTTTTAGCATTATTTTTGTTCCTGCATTTATTGATTATCGATTTTACTTTGTATATTTCGCAATCAAAAAAATGTTCACATAAGGTTAAGTTACACTGGTTAAGTCCCTATCTGATTGACCAGACCGTTTAGGGTGTCCCATTTCTATTTTATCTAGCATGGCCCTTGCATGGATTTGAGGTTAAACTATTCGCCTGGCAACCTCTCGATGTTTCCAGCCACCGATGTTTTCAGTCGTCATAGTTTCTAGCACTAGAAGGAGGGTCTTTTTGGTGCCCTTTCTTGTGTCTCACAGGTAGTCTTGCACGCTCTCTATACCCCGTCACTTATTAGCATAAACATTGCAGCTTTGCAGTTGTTTGCACAATGTGTGGTGCAAGTTGATCACATTGACGATTCCTTTGGAATCTTGCAGGACAGAAAGCCTTCGATTGCCTCTCAATCTCTATTATTTCTTGCTCATAAACCATTTTTAGCTTCACAAAAATGATTTCCTCAACCACCACTATTTCTACCTCAAACATTGAGGTTCCCTTTTCAGTTCAGGGCACCACAAGTACCAAGAAACTACCTAGCCCAGTGCTAGGGCCATGTTGATCTCTCAAGATCCAAAATCAATCACCCGAGAGCTTGGTACAACATGCTAAAATGTATAATTTCATTTGTGCCAAGATCTAGGTAAATCTGCCCTTAGATTCCCAGGAACTCAAAGACAAACATAACTTTGAGTTCCTTTACCATAATGGGAGGGAATTTACCCCTACTCCTAATGTAGCCATTCCCCTGATGTAGAAGTATCAGTGGATCTTTGATTAGCTACTATGGGTTAGTAGGCCTAGAGAGCGAGACATGTTATCCCATTATGATGAAGTGTTTCAAGATGGACAAGAAGACATGGATTCCCAGTCTGAGGGTGGGGGTCAAACTAACCCTGCGACTATCCCTCCCACCCTGTATTTCTAGTTGAACCTGCTCTTTACGAGTGCTCCCTTCATGATTACATCTGCACCATCGTAGCCCACAGTTTCATCAACAATGGGTAGCCATGCCATGCCCTTGGCGTATCAACATGCCTATTCCAATGACACCACCTATGAGCTAGGTCGTTGCTCCTACCACGTCATCAATGGTGGCTGCCCCTGCAGTTCCACAACCGTCTGCATCGTCCCTGGGTCTAGACTAAGCATTCCAACTTATCCAAACCCTTACTAAAGAAATTAAGCACCTCAAGGTTGTTGGTTCTGACATAGTACAAGTCATGGATTTCTACCATGACGATCCCATCAACCCAGTAGTCCACATGTTAACATTATCCCCTAGGATGCCACTCCCACACTTTACCAAATACAATGGGGAGGGTGATCCCAACGTGCATATTGTAACATTTAGATTTGAGTCCCTTCTATTACAACAATGGCTACACACCATCATCCGCGTCTTTGCTATGTCTTTGATGGGCAAAGCTTTGGACTGGTACCACGCACTTCCATGCTCTTCTATCTCAACCCTAGAGGAGCTGCTGACTTAGTTCATAACGTGTTTCAAGTATAACTTGAGACCAGAGGTAATGATGGATTAGTTGATGAGCGTAAAGAAAGGTCCACTGGAATCAGTCCAGAATTTCATACAGTGGTGGAGCGCTACCCCAAATGAGATCCATGAGCATATCGCAGAGGCCCATTTGCTAGCCATCTTTAAGGATGCAGTGAACAACTTTATCAAGTCCAAACTATACTACCATGCTCCACAAACACTTAGTCAAGCTTTTTCCCAGACCAAGAGCATACAAGATGCCGCCAAGGAAAGTAAAGATCTAGCCTATGTTGCATATAAGAACAAGTATACAAAGAAGGATAAAGAAAAGGGCAAGGCTACAATAGCCACAGTGGCTGTGGTGGAAAACGAAGCCAATCCGAACAACAAGAATAGCAAAAAGGTAGCTGCTATGCCAACTAACCCTGCACCTACACCAAACAACACCGCTCAACCCTCCACATCAGCACCCAAAGCACCCACTCCACCTAAGCCTAACTTCAAGTGTAAAGATCGCTCTAAGTACACCCCACTACCCATTAAGCCTTTAGAATTTTTGAAGTAATTACTAGGGGTAAGGTACATTCAACACAAGCAAATGTCAGAGGAGACAAGCAAAAGACNAAGGTACATTCAACACAAGAAAATGTCAGAGGAGACAAGCAAAAGACATCAACGATACTATGAGCTCCTTAGGAACCCCTCCTTGGCTTTGTCCAACAAGCCCCCAGTTCCTAAGAACTTTGGGCTGGAGCAGTTTTGTGACTACCATCAACTTTGTGTTCATGATATAGATTACTGTTTAGCGTTAAAGAATGATATTCAATGAATGATTGATCAAGGGAAGTTGGTTCTAGATGAAAGAAACCTACTGCATCCCAAGAATCAATCTATGCACGTTTACATAGATCCACTTAACACCAATAACATTGGTTACATTATCAACACCATTGGCATAAATGGTAATCCCAAACCACCTCAACAACCATTTGTGCTTCATGTGCCTCAACGTAGTGCTCTTCATGTGCCTCAACGTAGTGCTTCCACACCAGCAACAACTAAAAAATACCATAGCACCCATTCATCCTAAGGGTCCCCCTTCAGACATCCGTGCCTGAACCTTCTGTGAACAAGACTGCACCACCCCTCACATTAACACCGAGAGCACCATTCATCATCAGGGGGCCAAACCACTCAACCGTTCCTACCCGACATAAGATGGCACTGCAGCCTTCTCGTCCAAGGAAATGAGAAGAGCATTCGACAAGTGAGGTGACAACGAAAGGTACCACCCCAAGTCCTTCCAAGCCTACTTCCTCGTACTCTACATCTACACCACATTGTCACCAAAAGTTAACACTGCTGCACACGCTGTCATCGCTCCCTCGCTCGAAAGGGTCTAACCCCAAATCCAAAGTTATTCCTCCTTAGGAAATTTGTCTCCTGGGACAAATGGAAGAGGAGAAGGGCAGTAAACAATAGGAAGGTGGACAAGACCTTTTAAGCACTCTTACTCAAGTCAAGCAGGATCTAAAATAAAAGAACACAATGTTGAATCTATACAACGTGATAATGACTTCCACTGCACACCGTGAAGCTCTGGTTCATATGTTAATAGCAGTACCAGTTGATGAGAACATGCCAGCAGAAGAGAAAGCAATTCATTCGATTATGCTTCCTTCTGCATTTGCAGAACTGTAGTCATCCCAATTGACATTCTGTGATGACTCCATTAGGAAAGATCCTAAAAAGGGTCAAGTGACTACAGCACCTCTATTCATCATAATTTGGGTCGGCCAACATAAGATTCAAAGGGTACACATTGATGACGAGGCTACTACAAATGTCATCCCATTCCCCATTGTAGATAAACTAGGTTTGGTAGACCAAATCAAACCCATGGCAACGTCATGTTTGAAGTCATTTAACGAGGCACGGATCATGGTGAAAGGCACTATCCACATCAAATTTGTGGTAGGGGACCAATTTTCCACAAATGCAATGTTTATCATGGTGGAAGAGATGTCCAGGTTTAAGCTAATCCTAGGGAGGTCATGGTTAGCCCAACTTAGGGTCGTCTCTTCTCCCATACACCAAGAAATCCATCTATCCTACGTAGGTAGGGAGGTGGTGATCCACAATGATGAGGTGGCAACACAAGCAATAAACAATGTAGATATGGAGCAAGGTNAGTGATGAGGTGGCAACACAAGCAATAAACAATGTAGATATGGAGCAAGGTTCAAAGGTCATAACCTCTGAGAACAAGGCACCTATCTCCATTAGCACTAAATATTTGACGAACAAGTCAACCCAACATGCCAGCTTAGAAAATGAAACTGTGTGGGCCAAGTTGCCTTTTCAAGTAGAAGACGATGATGTAGAAGAATGCCGCAGTAAAGCGTCTTGGTCTTACATCTCACCAAATCCATGATGGGTGAGAAAGTAGTTGCGTATAGCATAGCAACTCCACTGCTTCTTACCCAATTAACCCCATCATGCATTTATTCCTAGTTTTCTTAACATCCACTCATCAATGCAACATGTCTAACCTATTCTTTTAACCATTCACATATCCTCCATTTATATCATATGATGGCCCAAAATGGCCTAGAATTAGCAATGGCCCAAAATGGCCTAAAAGTACACACGGCCTGCTAAGGCCTAAAACTAGCAAAATCCTTCATTTACATTACACCACTATGGCCTACTAAGGCCTAAAACTAGCAAAACAATTTTCCATTTACATTCTCCCATGGCTCGCTAAGGCCTAAAATTGGCAAAATTTTCTGATTTCATCACCTAGCAGCCCGCTAAGGCCTAAAACTGGCAAAATTCTTTACCCCACATTTACACGATGGCCCAAAATGGCCTAAAACTAGTAACGGCCCAAAATGGCCTAAAACTAAGACAACCAAAAAGATAAAAATAGATAACATAGATAATACATAAGCCAAAATAAAATGAATCTTGTCATAATTCATTTCCCATCCAAAGTCTCAATCAAATAATGTTTGCAATTGTCTTTCAAAAATACAAATAGGATCCCTTGCTCTCATGCATCATCTTTTGTTGCATCATCTTTCGCTACATCATCGTTCCTGCCCTCAAAGGGCCTTTCATCTTCATCTGGATTCTATGTCAAAAAAAAATTAAAACAAACAAAAAATAGTCAGCTAGAGTCATGATAGAAACTAGAATAAAATAAATTGCTGCATTGTGAAAAGTGACTAACCCGAGACGGCCCCGTGCTTATCTCAGCAGGTATGTGATCCAAGCTAATCCTGAGGCATTACCATACCTCCTCTTCAGTAATATCCGCCCAATACCTATCACCCAAATCTGCATCTGCTACAACTTTCTCCTTTTCAACAGCCATCCATCTAGGTGGCCCTAGAAAAAAGGAGGTAGTGGCGATCCCACTCACCAAGAAACTCACTTCCCATTTAGGAGACTCAATGACCGTCACTTATTGCATGAACTTGTTATAAGCCTCAGAAGCACCAATAGCATCGAGGAATACTTCATGAGTCTACAGCTTAACAGAAGCATCCCAATACTGTTTACGGTATGTAGCACATTCCATTTTATACATATGCTTGTGGTTTTTCTGGGACTGCCCCCACTCGTAAACTCTTACACTATAATATTTCCAATCTTGGTTCTTCTAGGCTAACAAGTCCATCTACATTC
>MNCI01024815.1:21471-38672 GCA_015680685.1 Gnetum montanum
TCCTCCTCCTCTAGTTGACTTAACATTATGGTAGCACCCTCTGCAGTCACCTACTCCTCTGGCGCTAAACTACATTCAGCAAAGAGATCATCGATAGAGGTCCCTTCCTGATTGACATGGACCTCTTCTATATTTGTTGGGAGCCTTCTTTCTATGGCACTAGCATTTTCCTCATCAACAGGGGAGTCCTCCTCATCGGTAGAAATGTCCTCCTAGTTAGCAAGAGCATTTTCCTCACCAACGGGAGCCCCTTCCTTTGCAGCAAGAGCCCCTTTTTTCTTGACCGTGGCCCTTTCCTCTGTGGCTAGCACCCCGACATCTTTATTAGCCACCCCCATTTTGGGGGTCATCACCTCTTCTCCTTCTTCCTCTTCCTCTTCTTCCTCTACTAATAAAGCATAGTTACATTAGCCAAAAGAATACTAATTTAAAATAGATGCTACGCTATGCTACATTGCCTAGCATAGCACAGCGTAGCAAGCATTCACTAAATAAACATGATAGCAAATAAAAATAGGAGTGGGTGCTAATGGAGCTATTGGTGTGAGAGTTGCAGATGGATTTGAAGAATGGTATGCTTGTGGGTTATCTCCCCTAGGAGAAGGAGTTCTATAATAATCCTGAGCTTGGTAGTGATGTTGTGATGTAACGTGACCAATAGAGCCACATGGAGAGATTGGATGCTGCACACAGTAGCCATATGGGTCTGGTTTTCGGTAGGGGTATTCTTTCCTTGGTGGTAGCATCCCCCATGACTGTGGGTATTGCCACTATTAATGTTGCTCAACTGGTTGTGGTGGAGTTTCACTTGGATAACATGTTGAAGGTTGGTGGAACTGCCTTGGATTACCTTGAGGATAAGATAACCATCGGGGTGCTTGTCATTTATTAAGTTGTGGGTTGAGTGCATACACCCCAAACTCCTGTAGATGTGATATTACTAGGCAACATCCCTTAGGATGGTCATATTGGCATATCTCACATCCACCGTCATTGTCCGTGTCTAAATCCACAACCTCTTCGGTGATGGCCATTTTGCCCTTACCCTTGTTACATGCATTTTCCACTTCTCTCTTTTTCTTTTTGTCATGGTCACTACCTTGCTCCCTCGACTCCTCTACAATTTTAAGAAGAGTTTCAAACCTACTATCCAGGGAGTCCCACATTTGGTCTACCTTTGTCAATACTTCTATTTTTAACTTTTGGAGCAGCAAAGTTTTCCTATTCACCATTTGTACTGACCTAAATCGTCAGTGTAAGGCTAGAAGGAAACAAACACCGAAAGATCGTCGAGCAAGCACAGCTGACCTTGCCTTCGCTTTGAGGGCAAACTAGGAAAGGAAACAAAGGTAGAGTGCCTTAGATGATCTACATGCAAATCAACCAAGGACTTGCCCAAGCGTAAACTATGGCTTGCACTGGGGTTATCGTAACTTATGTCTTAAAATGTTAACGGTGCGTGTAAAATGTAAACAGGATTGTAAAAACAAAGTATAACATAAAAAGAACGTAAACTAAAATGTAGTAAACAAAGTGTAAATAGAACTTAAATTGAATATCAGACAGAATAAACGAAAATACCGGTTGGTTGGAAAAATGAACTGAATTGTATTGCTTAATAAAAAAGGTATGCACCGGTCAAAGCGTAGCTACATGTGTGGGTGGTAAGTCAAATGCCTAGCCCTAGGGGATGATGTGATGTGATGTGATGTGATGAAGTGCTTGGATGCCCGAAGTCGAGTGTGCCGAGTGCCCAAAGATTTGTTGTTCTTAGAATTGCCGATCTCTCCCCTTGCCAACCCCGATTCATGTGAATTGACAGGCTATTTATAGGGCTGGGCCAAGCTCAAGTGCGAAATTTTAGAATGGACTCAATGGTTGGGATTGTACAAGAAAACAGATCAAGTGACATGTGTCTGGTGGACAGTTGTGCTTAGGTTGGATGCATGTTGGCGAGAGTTGGATGTATGTTGGCAGGATACATTCTTGACCAGGTACATTGCATTTTACAACTCTTGGGTTACTCAAACCAATGAAAGTACACTTAATTTAAACTGTGAGGGCCTAACATGCCCACAAATGAAGATTTATAATGAAATGTACAATAAGGGGAATTTGACCCAGCTTGCTTGACCACGGATCGAGTGTTGCAGGATGTCAGGATGTCGATTTGAGGTTGTTTGAGGCATCTCTATTTGACTAGGGCCTCCAACATGAATTTTCTAGGCTTCAGTGTGTCTTTAGCATGTGTTTGAAGTGTTTTTTATGCAAACATGACTGGTAGTCACACTGCAGTCACGTTGGCCATGACCTCAACATGACCTGAGCATGAGCCACGCTAGGCGTGACCTCAACATGACCTAAGCGTGAGTCACGTTGGGCATGACCTCAGCGTGACCTGAGCATGAGATGGGTAAAATGCAATTTTTGACACCAAATTTTGAATTTTTTTAAGCTTGTTTCTAAGTACAACTGCTACCTACCTGTGTGTGATCTAGATCTGGAAATTTGAGCTTGAATGTGTCTAATTTGGAGCCCAATTGGGTAGGTCACACTATTGTCACACTTAGCATGACCTGCAGTGTGACATAAAAACTTGCAATTTTTGACACTGGGTGCTGAACACTGAAATTTTGAACTTCAAACAATTGACCTCTACTTTTGACTTGATTTGACATTGCTTGGAGTTGTTCATGTTGAGGGTGAGCAAACTGCCTTAGGTAGGCTAGGTGTGATCTTAATTCTTTAGCCAAATTTTTCCTTCTAAATGCTCAAAAGGGCTTGAGTCATTTTCATTTTAAAGTGCTAAGCTGAAATTAGTGGTGTTTCATTAGTCTCTCTTTGTTGACATCTAAAGGGATTCACCTGAGAGGCGTTGACAAAGAAGTGCAAAACACCATGAACAACCAAGTACCAAACATTAACCATCAGCCCTTGGCTGGTTGTCATCACTCCATTTTCAAAAGTACATGAGGGAATGTGGTTCAAGATGCAAGGGATTGGTTGTAACCGAGGGAAGTCAAGAGATGATCAAGGGTAAGTTGGGCCAGGGCCAACAGGCCTAAGCGTGAGTATGGGCTACAACCATCATTGCAAGGAAGGCCTGCTTTCCTTTTCATTTTCTATCATTAGTGTGACTACCAAGTTACTAGGGGGTTTTAGCGTCAATCAATTTTTGTTCTCTTTCTATGCCAATTGTGAGCACAAATTTTCCTGTGGGTAGCGCGAGCGCCTAGTTTCTAGCATGAGTGGCCAGACATGCCCTCAGTGTGAATGGCTAGGACAGACGTCAGCATGAATGTGAGTTGGTTAGCTGGAAGGCCCAATGTGAGCTAATGTAAGAGCAGTTCTAGTGTGAGTGTAAGTGAAGGAAATCCCGTGTGAGTTGTGCAGTGTGAGCCCTCCATCCAGCATGAGCCCTTTTGGCCACCGCATGAGTTTCGTTGGGGGAGGCTCATTACTTATTTCATGTTTATGCCACTCATTTCTTTTCCTAATCCTTTCTTTAATGAACGTTTGCGTTCTATAGTTTTGTGTGGATTTATTATGAAATGGAATTCAAACATAACAAACTAGATTTCAATGTACCCCGACAAGCGTTAACTACACCAAATAAATATTGTTGCCCTCGTCCCATGGGGTGAGATATTTGTTTATGTGATTTTTTTGGTTTTATGTGATGTTCATCGATTCATATTTTTTGGGATTTTCACTTACCCAATATTTTGGTTATGTGTAGGGGACCTAAATCTTCTCTCCTCGTTGTTGAGCTCATCAGGGTACTAGCTTAGTTTGGCCCCCTTGGGCTAGACACAACTCCCTATGACATGAGACTTGGGCTCCATGTAATATGGTTTTTTCCCAGTGCTATTTCGTTCTTGTCATTTATACTACAAAATTTTAGTGTTGTCATATGGTCTCATCTAAGTGAACAGATGGCTCATGATATTATTGAGACTGTTTTGCCCGGGGCGACATAGGACATGCTAGCCTTCATTGTTGATATTAATGAGGAACTATTTAGAGTGAAGGGAGGCCCTGCTGAGGGTCCTACATCCACTTTCCCTTTAATCCATGTGTGGGAGCTGCCTGCCTGTAGTCATTACAACAGTAGCAACACACTTTTCCTAGCTCTCCGTGTGCATACCTTATTTCAGAACCCACCCAGGACGACATACAAAGTGGACAGGTATGCTACTTTGTGACTTGCTTTAACTTGTGATTTCTTTTTAATTTTATGTCATCATCTAAATGTGCATGTTGTTTCCCTATGCAGGACCCATTTTGATGAACATGGGATGTGTGATGATGATGATGGGCTTACTTTAGTGTGCGCAGCGCTAGAGACTTTTATGGTAGGCCCCATTCTTCATCCGCAATGTTAGACCAAACCAAGATGGCCCTTGTTGACTCCCACAAGAAATTTTCAAGAGCCTTTGAGTGTTGTGAGGCCCACGATTGGTTACATAAGGATTGGTCTCCTAATGGGCCAATCTTTCCTCAAAGGATTGATCTTGTGCCCACCTCGCCTTCACTAGTCACAGATGGTAGGTGACCACTCCTTAAACTCCATTTTCCTTTTTTGTTGTATCATTGTGTGTCATACCCCTTTTCTAACTTTTTCACTCTACGTTTGTCTTTTACAGCAGTCATCCCCCCTGAAGAAGTTACTATTACTATAGGGCGTACTAAGGCTACACTTTTTACAAAGTATGGGGAGGTAGAGCAATCACAAAAGTGGTTACAGAAGCGAGCTTCTAATTTGATAATCAATCATCTCACTTGGGCCGGTTTGATGGGCCTGTTTACAGCCTTGACTCCTAGCATTCCAACTACTGAGATGGTTATGATTGTTGACTCTTTCAGTGGTGATGCTTCTTGTTTTACCACACGAGTTTGGGGAGTGAAGGTATCATTCCACCTAACCAATGAGTTTCTTTCTGATTTTTTTGGTGTTCCCAAGGATGGCGCCATGGTAGTCATGGACAAGACAACTAAGGATAGACAATTAATAAGGGAACTTGAATAGTGGTTGGGTTTTTCCAAGGGCCCTAAGGGATTTTCCATGCGAGAGAATACCTGATCGATGGAAGTAAACTTCCTATATCCTCTCTTTTGGGCACGAGCGTTTCCCAAATCTCTTTCTCAAGGGAGAATCCTTGGGATTGATTTTGCACGTGTGATGCATGTAGTTTTGGAGACATGAATGCAATATAATTGGGCACAATTTCTAGGATCTAGCCTTCGTGGGGAAATTGTTAGGTTACGTTCAAGCATCCATGCAAAATCCCACTTCACCTTTGCTTTCTTTGTGGAAAACTTGCACAGGTTCATTGAATTCCAAGTAGTTCATGAGGATAACCATCATATTTTAAGGGACCATTCATAATTACCCCATCCTTGGATTCATCACTTATATAGCACCACTAGATCCCAAGACCTACCAAAAGACATTGGGGAGTCTGTATCGGTTACTAGTGAAGGTATGGCTAGCCGCTCTCATCATTCCCATGAAAGCTTGGGATTAGAACCACTCAAGCTGCACACATTTGTTAAGAGGGATGAACGCTTAATTGGTGAGACTATTGGAAAGTCCAAGGCAAAGGTAAAAAGAAATGAATATGCAAAGGAATTTGCCCTAGACATGAGACCCCCAAGGGCAAAGAAAATTCAGTTTATACTGCCAATTGAGGGTAACTGGTTTGTCTTGTTTTTTTTTTAATTTTTTGGTTTATATGCCATTGGATATATCTATGAGCTATACTTATACTAACTTTAAGATCTTATTGTTATTTCAGAGGAGAGTCTAGAGAAGGAGAGAGAGATCCTAGCTCCTATACCTGAGGAGAAAGGAAAAGAAAAGGAAGCAGTAATTGAGGAAGGAGAAATTTTTGCCACACAAGAGGAGGAGAGGATAAGCAACATGGGAATGAAGCTTACGAAGGACTTGGATGCACTTAGGCATTCAAGTGATGAAAGGGATGTCCTTGATGTTTTCTTTAATGGATCTTTGCAACTTGGTGATTCACCAAGGCCAGATAGTGAAGGTCTTTTTGGTATGTTCCTCTTTAGCGCAATCTAGAATCCATGTATTTTGATTTTCATGTGTTGTTCTTGACTATTTTAACCATTTTGGGATAGATGCTAAAATTCCTGAGGCACTTAAATTCCGAGAAGCTACGTCAGGATCACAGGTTCCAATTAAAGAAACCTCCCCTTCTCATCCCACATCAATTGACCTGTTGAGGCCATGGCTTGAGATGCCTAGGAAAATGGATTTTGTTATGGGCATTATTGATGAGGTGGTCACCTGCTTGCAAGAAGCTCATCTTGAACTAGGTGTGTGTACATTACATGTTATGCTAAGCATATGGTTTTACCATGTTTCTTTGTGTTTATTTTCAATCATGCCTAATTTATGTGTGCACTTACAGACACCAAACTTTAGTGGGATCCTTCTGAAACCACCCACATTGATGCTCTCCCTAAGTTACTAGGAGATATTGAGCAGGTCCCAAGAAAGATCTATGATGTAGTTTCTGGTTGCATCATTCAGAATGCCAAGATAGTTTGGACTTTAAGGCAGTCAACTGAGTATCTATGGGATGAGGTTCACACATTCAAAGAGACACTAGCAAAAGAGAGAGAGGAGAAAAGGAATCTCCAGTCTCATTATGACTTTGCTACTACTAGGTTGTCTGGTGATAGCACATGGTGCTCATCCGAAATCACCTATGCACGTTATTGGACGATTGTAAATAGTAAAGTGTAGGCAACATGGGACTTAGCAAAATAGGGAGCACAGATAGATTTGTTGAACAGGAAATGTCAAGATTGGAGATCCTTTGCTGCCAAAGTACAGAAGTGGGACCAAGACCAAAAGGACCACAAGCATCAGTACAAGAAATGGTTGAAGGAAGAGTTAGTTGAACATCACCGAGTTGAGATGTTCATCAATGGGTTAGGTTTGCGTCCCTCTTATGATAGGTTTGTTGAGTGCACCGAGGTGGAAGGATCTCCAGACAGAACGATTACCACTGCCTTTGGGGAGACTATGATAGGCATGTTCTCTCTTGAGCATCCTACTTGGACCTCGGTGGACAAAGGCAAAGCACTCACTGATATTAACCTTGGCTTGGAGGAGGATTAGGCAAATGTGCCTAAAAATAAGATTCTACAGCATTTGGAGACCAACTTGGGGCCTTCCTCACTTGTGAGGGTTTTATTGTGTCATTTATATTTGTATGATTTTATCATTTTTCATTGTTAGTGTTACTATTTTCTTATTTTTTGTATTTATGATTTGCTTTATTACCCTTACCTATTTTGTTTTGTTTTCCGTTGTTCAATTTGTAGGGACATGTTAATGATGGGGCTGGCCCTAGTGGAGGAGGAGTGGCTGAGGAAGAGGACCTTGGGAATCAACCCCATTCATGAGCTTTGCATTAGTCAAGCTTAAACTATTTTATGTTTTTTGATTTTTGGATGTTTGATGGAATGTATAAAGACTGATGTAATGGCCTAAATTTAATTGTGGTATAAAATGGTTGTATTCCTTCATTACCTTGATGTTCTATGTAAATATTTTTGTTATTTTTCATGTTTTTTATTGTTTTTCTTTGTTTTCTTGAGTATATGTGTGCAACTAAATGTAACATAAATTTCTAAAGTGTAAAGTGAGATGTAAGGTAAATACTTGGAAAAGAAGGCAACGACCGTCCAAGAATCTAAATCATAACTTGTAACCTATAAGCGAAAATTCAATGTAAAATGATGGGAGTTCATAAATTTGTAACTTGTTGGCTCTAGTCACCCTACAAGCTAGTCTCCCTATGAATTAGTGTACAGTAAATTACCAATACTTCCCATTCAAACTGAGCTCTATACACTATCCACAACATGTGACCTCAACCTTGACCTTGACCTAGCATAGAAACAACTATTAGTAACCCTTAATTTGCTAGATGAAAACCAACTAGCTACCCTATTATCTAACGAATTGCACAAGGCATTCAATAAGCAACGCCATGACCTAAGGATTAGGAAAGTTAGGTATCAACCAGGAGATAAGGTTCTCTGCTGGAATCCCACACATGTGCCACAATGTACTAAATTCCAAACACTGTGGAAAGGACCTTATATTATTTATGCAACTTTTCCTTTAGGGGCCATGGCAATATATAAACCTGAGAGCCTAGACAATAAATTTTTGGTCAACATGCAACAAACCAAACCTTTCCATGAGCTTAGGACAACCAGTACACATGCTACCTCTGTTGATGGACAACCTTGCTCACTATTTCAAATCTCCTCCTTCCAACTCAGTTGTGGGGGAGATGGCCACCTATGCTAACCGTTTTAGGCCCTTAGTTCTTTTTGATTTTTTTTACACATTTTTCCAAATTTTCTTTTTTCTTTTACACCATTGATCATATTTTAAATATTTCTTTGTTTCCTTGATTTACTTTTATTTGTCATCCAATAAGTGCTCATGATGGTGGATTGCATTATATCATATTGATTGCTAATGTTTGGTTTTTACCTTTGAATTATGATACTAATATTAAGGTATGGTTCTTTTGGTAAAACAAGCAATGAGTCCATGTCGTCCACTCATCCATACAACTCTATGATCCCCTTTGGCTTGGAACTATACAGTCCCCTTTTTATAAGTAAATTTATTAATGAATTAGTGATTGGTATTTTTGAATAGAGCACAATGGTCACCACAATGGTCATGAACACTAATGTTGTAATATGCTTATTGATCCATTCATTGGGCATGTTGAGTTTGTCATCCCATTCCATCATTAGTTGTCAATTAGTCAATAATCCCATACCTTTCCAATATTTTGTAAGAAATGCAAAGATGAGTTTTAATTTAGTCATGGGAGACCATAGAGTTTTCAAAGGGGACTATATAGTTCCAAGCCAAAGGAGACCATAGAGTTGTATGGATGAGTGGATGGTGTGGACTCATTTTTTGTTTTACCAAAAGAACCATACCTTAATATCATTATCATAATTCAAAGATAAAAATCAAACATTAGCAATCAATATGATATAATGTAATCCACCATCATGAGCACTTATTGGATGACAAATAAAAGTAAATCAAGGAAACAAAGAAATAGTAAAAATATGAACAATGGTGTAAAAAAAATAAGAAAAGTTGGAAAAATGTTTAAAAAAAATCAAAAAGAACTAAGGGCCTAAAATGGTTAGCATAGGTGGCCATCTCCCCCACGACTCAGTTGGAAGGAGGAGATTTGAAATAGTGAGCAAGGTTGTCCATCAACAGAGGTAGCATGTGTACTAGTTGTCCTAAGCTCATGGAAAGGTTTGGTTTGTTGCATGTTGACCAACAATTTCTTGTCTAGGCTCTTAGGTTTATATATTGCCATGGCCCCTAAAGGAAAAGTTGCATAAATAATATAAGGTCCTTTCCACAGTGTTTGGAATTTAGTACGTTGTGGCACATGTGTGGGATTCCAGTAGAGAACATTATCTCCTAGTTGATACCTAACTTTCCTAATCCTTAGGTCATGATGTTGCTTATTGAATGCCTTGTGCAATTTTTTAGATAATAGGGTAGCTAGTTCGTTTTCATCTAGCAAATTAAGGGTTACTAACCATTGTTTCTATGCTAGGTCAAGGTTAAGGTTGAGGTCACATGTTGTGGATAGTGTACAGAGCTCAATTTGAATGGGAAGCATTGGTAATTTACTGTACACTAAGTCATAGGGAGACTTAGTGTAGAACATAAAAACATAAAAGCTATAGAAATGATATCCCTCAAGCTTACTTAATCATACAATCATGACATACAGGTAAGCTTGGGAAGACAATGATCAGCCAACCTGTCCTTGTTCCACAAGGGTGCGTAAGCACTTAGTCCTTGGAATTCAACTGGATCATGCATGAAAGGCTCGTATTCATATGGTTGAGCATAGGGGTACCTCGCTGCTCATCAATAACTCAAGAAAAATTTCTGATCCTAAAAGTAATAACAATAACTACATAATATAATAATAAAGAATGATAGAATCTTCTAGAGACATTTGGAGCTTTGAATGATTTTCCTTGTTATAGGAAGATGGCAGCTCTATTTACCACCTACCTTAGAACTTGATGGCAATTCAGCGAATGGATTCTTAAAGAAAGGTTGATTTTGAATCCTTAATCTCACCTTGAATTCATGCTAGAGGGTGATTAGGCCATCCAACTAACCCTACAAAGGAATATGCATCTCATTTCAAGATTATGAGCTCATAAGAGGTCAATATGCTTAAATGATCCTTTGTGAACATGGTCTTGTATGCCAAAACATGAGTATGCAAAGCACAGAGGAGATTTCAAAGGAGGAAGCAATCTAATAGAAATGAATTAGTTTCCTCTGAAACCCAAACATTGGGTAACATATGTAGATAATACAAATGTTTATTGGCCTTATGATTTAGAAAATCTCTAAGCTTTTATAAAAATCTTAATCAGATAGACTCCAATGTCTAATTTACTATAGAATTAGAAGAAAATGAGTCATTACCTTCCTTAAATGTTAACATAGTGAAAAATAAAGACTCAAATAACAAATTTAGAATATCTTATGAAGTCTTTAGAAAAGAGAAACATGTCAATAAAGATTTAGATGGTGTTTCTAATAATTCCTTTTATCAAAAAACTCTCTAAATGTTCCACAAAATAATTAGATAGATCTCATCCATAAATCTATATTAAATAGGATGAGATCCTATGATTATAATTCCTATCTAATCCCATGTTTAGTTTATCCCTGTTGTCACATTAAACCATTCCATGGAGCAGTAGTTGAACCTAATGTAATTAAAAAACTAAATGAGATTGATACATTTGAGAATTTAGGAGAAATGTCTCAAGAAGTTAATATTAATGTTGAATTGACTAGGAATGCATCTAAAAACATGAAACTAGATTCTCCCATTCAAAAGGTTGAAAAAGAAATTGTTTGAGGTGGACAAAATGCAAAGTGCCAACTAGTTTATGTACATTGGTTGTTGCAAAGGTTATATAGAAATTATAATGTTTCGGAATATCTTATGAAATATTTAGAAAAGAGACACATGTCAATGGAGATTTGGATGGTCTTTCTAATTGTCCCTTTTGTCAAAAACTCTCTAAATGTCCCACAAAAGAACTATATAGATCTTATCCATAAATCTATATTAAATAAGATGAGATCTTATGCATATAATTTCTATCTAATCCCATGTTTAGTTTATCCCTATTGTCACATTAAACTATTCCATGGAGTAGCAATTGAACCTAATGCAATTAAAAAACTAAATGAGATTGATACATTTGAGAATTTAGGAAAAATATCTCAGGAAGTTAATATTAATGTTGAATTGACTGGGACTGCATCTAAAAATATGAAACTAGATTCTCCCACTCAAAAGGTTGAAAAAGAAATTATTTGAGGTGGACAAAATGCAAAGTTCCAACTAGTTTATGTACATTGGTTGTTGCAAAGGTTATATAGAAATTATAATGTCTTGGAATATCTTATGAAATCTTTATAAAAGAGATACATGTCGATGGAGATTTGGATGGTCTTTCTAATCATCCCTTTTGTCAAAAACTCTCTAAATGTTCCACAAAAGAATTAGATAGATCTCATCCATAAATCTATATTAAATAAGACAAAATCCTATGCATATAATTCCTATCTAATCCCTTGTTTAGTTTGTCCTTGTTGTCACATTAAACCATTCCATGGAGTAGTAGTTGAACCTAATGCAATTAAAAAATTAAATAATATTGATACATTTGAGAATTTAGGAGAAATGTCTTAAGAATTTAATATTAATGTTGAATTGACTGAGATTGCATCTAAAAACATGAAACTGAATTCTCCCACTCAAAAGGTTGAAAAAGAAAATATTTCAAGTGGAAAAAATGCAAAGTTCCAACTAGTTTATGTACACTAGTTGTTACAAAGGTTATATAGAAATTATAATGTTTCAGAAATTTCTAGGATTACAAACTCTAACAATGTTGGCTTTGGGCAAACTCATAGTTATTGATGTTGATTTTTACAAGGAAAAGATAGTGTTTGTATTGTCACATCTTGCACTAATTGACACGATGAAAATCAAGGGTTACATCAACAAAATGACTCTCTATTTGGAGGATAACGATGTTCAGGTATCTAATTTTATGAAATTGTTTTTCCATGAATTCTCAAAGAGAGAGAATATTTTTATACTTAATCTATTGCTAGGTATTTCAAGTTGCATATCTATCAGAACATATCTAAAGATCACCTCTACAATATCATAAAACTTCTAATTGAGCAATAAACAAATGGAAAGTTAAATAGAAAAGCTCTGCCATCAATTTTACAGGGTAATCAACGAAAGAAGAAAAAAAAAAATTGGTCAATTTTATGTATTACCATTTCCTATTTAAATTACATTAAAAAGGAGATTTAAAAAAATAGTAGAATTATTCAAAGTTACAAAGATTCATTAGCCAAGGCTGCTACAACCAGTTCCCTAAAGATTCATAACAAGCCTGAACCACACTGTTCATCTAGAGACAGCCTTGCCTTTGGCAAACTAGTGGCAGATCCTACCTCTCACCATGCCTCTTATTTGAATTTTCCCTTAACCAACTGCTCTACCATTGCAGGAGCAAATCCATTGGCTACCACAGGTGGAGAATGAAAAACAAGCTTCCTATAAACACCTGAATTAAATGATGAAACCAATGGAAACCTAGATAAGAGAATTATCTTTGATAATACTAACACTAGTGTAGAGCTCAATTCATCATTAGAAAATACATGTGATGCAAGAAAATCTAGAAAGACCATACTAAAACAATGGATATGGAGCCCAAGAAAAAAACCACCTCTGCTTTGAAATGTCCCATCAAGGTTTTTGCCAAATAAAAACTATTGTTGGCATCTAGACTCATGAAGAATAGCATTCATGACATCAATGACATGACAGATGCAACATGACAAAACACAAACCCTCATTTTAGCACCTATCACATATGTGCATAAGAAATACAATTAAATGTTAGAACAAGGGTAAAAAGGTTTGTGCTCTGATGCAAAAGTTTGGAATAAAAAGATGGACATAAGGATACGATGTGGGTTTTGATAATAATTTACATATATAATAGAAAGGAAAAATATTGTTACTTATGTAAAGGGGAATTTACGAGATCATTGTGTAAATGAGACATTTGGCAAATGTAATTCTCTATTGGATTTGAAATTCCTCCTAGAAGTTATAACTTCTTATGATAGTTACAACTAAAAATATAAGATATTTGTGCCTAATTTTGATTTTCCATTATGAAGAGGAAACTTGCCAAATGTAGCTTAAAATTCTCATGGAGTTATAACTCCTAAGGTGGTATAAATTTAGGTGCCTAGGATATTTGTAAGACCCATAACTTCTCATGATTATTGTAACTACCTTAAGGTTACTATAAAAATATCTTCAAAGGTAGATTTTCAAAAGAGGAAATGGATGAAATTGTTTGAAAAGAAGAAATTTGAAGATTGCTTGTAAGATGGCTTACTAAAGACATCATTTTGATTGCTTTTTTTTCATCTTATGAGTTCATTCTTTCATATTTTGTTTTAGCTACTTAATTGGTGGTTTAGGTAGTATCATGGTTGGCATTTAAATTTGGGGTTTTTATATTGCTTTTATATTTCTTTTTTACGTGATAGTAGACTCCTATTAAGATTTTTCATAGAAGAGCTCATGTTGAAAAGCCTCAAAAGCAATTTAATATAGAAGTTTATTATTATGTAATGTTAAAGGCTACTATTAGGGTTTCTATAAGAGAGCCTCTACTATAAACAAGCTAGTTGAGCAATTTACTAGTCTAGAGGGTTCAAAAATCTTTGATATTTTGATAGGACTGAAATAGATTTTTGATTTTTAAAATATATTTCTTTGGTATTTCAATCAAAAATTGTTAAATCTTTGAAAGCTCTATAGTATGCAATCATTAACAACTATTATCTAGCCAAAATAGAGACTCGTATGTGTTGTTTTATGTAGTAATTTTTGGTAGTATAATAGGATTGTGTTCAAGAAATTACTTATTCAAGCCTAGAAAATTTGAACAATTCATAGATATTTAATTAGGGGTAACTTCATTGTGAAGCCTTTCCTCGTATTTATTTACCTTGCTTAAATACTTGAGATTTTTACACAACTCTACTTTCTTTTCTTTCTCTTTTCATTGAATCTTGCTCTATTTCTAATTTTCTTATGGAACTTTCTCTCTATAGGGAAAATTAGGAGTAGATTGACAAAGTTTTGCTCAAATGGTTTTTGCAAAATTTTATTCATTAAAAGTACGTATTATAAGGACCATATAGACTAAGTAGTTGAACAAAATAAAAATCTCCAACAACTCACAGTATTTTACAACGTTGGTCGAATCTCTTTCATGATAGTCGAGTATAGTTTTACATGCAACCCAACTATTTCAAAATTCACAACAGCAACCACATACTAATGTTTAACTACTAAGTCTATTTGGAGGTATCTGAGCCTTGGTATTGCCAGAGACTAGCAAGCACCTAAATCTTGTTTGAGGCACTTGTTGGTGGTTGCATCCCAAATGCTCACCAACAGTTCTTTTAGCACTAGAAGCAGGGCTGAAAATTTATCCTCTAAGTTCATAAGCCCAATAGTCCTAGCATACAAACAATTATCTATTGCTATAAAGGCTTAATAAAATAGATTCTACTTTCAGTTCATGACTAACAAGATCAGTAGTTTGGAAGGTTTGAAAGATTTAAGGGAACTTCTTGATTATTAGACTGATTCTTCATTAGAAGAAGAACAAAAGAAGGTTTTTGAGTTTAGAACAAGTAGTGGATTAAAGACTAGAAGGTTGAGAAGATCACTCCTTCTATTTGGTTTGTTAGTTTATAAGAAAAGATCTAAGAAGTATAAGAGTTTAACAATCCAAGGAAATAAGATGGCAAATCCTTGGCAAAGAGTCACATGATTAGGATTTAAAAACTACAATGATATTCCTAAGTGATGAGTGGCAAGGTACCCCTACACTCATCCATGCATGATCCAGTCAAATTCCAAGGACTAGGTGCTTATGCGCCTTCACAGAATAAGGATTGGTTAGTCAATCGTAGTCTTCCCAAGCTTACTGGTATGACACGATTGTATGGTTAAGTAAACTTGAGGTATATGATTTTTATACCTTTTGTGTTTTTATGTCCTAGTGATAAAAAGGAAGAGATGAAATAATTAAGTAACTAATTTAATTTAACTAATCAACTAGGCTCTAACTAGTCCTAACACTAGCATCCGTTCCCACTTTCCATACACATTTTGAACAAGTGTAACACTACTAGGATTATCAAATGTTAATCGTTACTAGGTTACCAAGTGTTCCATGTATGCTCGAAGTGGTTGTACTGAGTGTGCTTACTTATGGAAAATTAATAAGGCAAGGGAGAGAGAACATTAATTGACTAAAGAAAGCATTAAATAACTGCAAATAACATTAAAGGTAATAAACAAGCTCTTCTGAATGCTACAAGGTTTATCACAAAGTTCATCTTTATTTCCAACCACAAGGTGTGCTCAGGTACATAATGTTCGAATAATGATCTATTTACTTTATGAATACTACTGCGAGCACTCAAAAATAAATCTAACTCTAAAAAGAAAAAACTGCAAGAGTTTGGGTAAGGAACTAACTTATTGCCAAACCAAGTGTACCTACCTCTTATTTATAGGCAACAAGACAGGTTTCAAGATTGGATGTCCAATATCCCTTGGTAGGCTCCAATATCATGGACTCGATATCATGGCTCATCATACCCCCACGAGTAAATGAAAACTCATCCTCGAGTTTCTTACAAAATATTGGGAAGGTATGGGATTATTAACTAAATGACAATTGACAGCAATAGGAAATAATAGACTCAAAGTGCCTAGTGAATGGATCAACAAACATATTACAACATTTGTGTTCATACCCATGGTGGTGAAAATCGTACATAAATAACATCCAAACCCTCATTCGATAACTTGAAGAGAAAGAGAGGGAGAAAAGAAAATGAGGCACATTGCTGCTAATGTCAAAATTCTGCACTCTGTTGTTTATCCATAACCACAAGACCAACTTGTTCCTTGCGTAAATGCTCCAACTCTAGCTCCAGTCCATCTTGAGTGCTCCCTTTACCCTAGTCCATTATTTGTGTAATCACCATCTACACACACAACACAACCACGAATTAGCAAGGCTAGGTAAGATATAATGTAGTTGATACCTTGCCTCGATATGAAGCACATTGGCTAGGTTGTGGGTATGGAAGATACTAGGTTAGAGGTGTATACCTGATAACTACCCATACCCAAGGTGTAGGGCTGAGATAGGTAATAGAATGGAAAAATTTGTGACAGGTCCCCCACAACTAAGAGTGATCCTCTGGTAGCGATAGGATGGAGAATTGAAAGAACAAGAAAGATGAGAGAAATAACAATGGTGAAGCTTGTAAAATAAAATTGGATGTCATGGATGGTATGAAATGAGAAATGGTTGATTGCAAGGAATGTTTAAGGGAAAGAAATTAACAATTTCACCATAAAGAAATGTCAATGGGTCCTTCCCAAAGCGGGCTCATGCCCTATATGCCCTAAAAAACCCCCAAACTAAGAGTCTGTAGGCTCTAGGAATGACATATGGAAACAATGGTGAAGATCCAGCCAACAAGAATTTATCAAAGAATAATAATGCTTCAACCAGGATATAGACTAATCATACAATCGACAATGAGGTGGAATATGGGAAGAAATATGGAAGGAGAGGAGAAAATGGAATGGAATCCCAGGAGAAAGGTTGTGTAAAGTCCCTTATGTATTATATGGTTAAGGTAACTGAATAGAATTCATTCCAAATCTAGATTCAAACCAAGCACATCCGGTGACCTCACATCAACACATGTGACCAACCCATCCACTTGAAACAACAAGAATGCATCCATAGAGTCACCACCATTCCAATAAGAGAAAGATAGGGAAGCAGAAAGCGAGAAAGGGTCGTAGTTAGAGGGAACCTTCAGGCATGTGTACACATGTCTTTCTAGTGCCATAACCAATGCTTATAGCCCATATTCCATTATTATGTCTAAGGGGTGTGCTTTGAATTCTCACTAT
>MNCI01024815.1:54751-70254 GCA_015680685.1 Gnetum montanum
CCTTAAGGAAACAAATCCGAGGATGGAAACAAGCACAACATGAACCCTTCAACATGGCCTTAGAAAGATATTATGCACTATTAAACAACTATCTAGGCCATGGGTTTTTTGAGGAAAGGCTAATTTATGGGATGCGATATCGCATGAGCCACAATATCGTGTATGCAATATCACGGCCGTCACAATATTGCATCCCTCGCAATATCACGGTCGTCGCGATATTGCATCCCTCGCAATATCGCATATGCTTTATCACGTCTTCCCCTGTGATATCGTGTATGCAATATCATGGTCCATCATCATATCTATAAATAACAGGTGGCTTCCCCTTATTTCATCATCCTAGGCTAGAAGTAGGGAAAGTCTGGTAGATTGATCACTCCAGAGATAGAATATTTTCCATGTGCCCGCAGTAGGAGTCCCCAAGTGAATAGATCTTTATTCAAGCAACATTGTACCTGAACACAAGTTGTGTACGGAAATAAAGATGAACTTTGTGGATAAACCTTACAGTGCATGAAATAGGATTTTATTACATGTTATTTATTACCTACAATAGTGTGGAATGAGTATGACTTGATTATGAGCATTTACAAATGTGTACGGATAATCAAGGAATGGATGCTCATTGCGATTAGATTCTCTCTCACCCTTATCTCCTAGTAACATTGGATGAGTATGAATTGATTATGAGCATTTATGGATGTATACGGATAGTCAAGGAACAGATGCTCATCACGCTTAGGTTAGTTAAGTGCCTCAATATGACCACTTCGAGCATGTGCGTTACGAGTGGGATCCCAATAACGATTAGCATTTGGTAGACACGGTTGCATAGTTCAGGGTGCGTACGGTAAGTTGGAATGGATGTTGATGCTAGGTAATTTAGACTTAGTGCATTAGTTAGAGTTAGCCTTAGTTTCTCAACCCTTCCCTCATTAGTATAGAAGACATAAAAACATGAAAGACCATAAAAATCATATACCTCAAACTTGCTTAACCATACACTATGACAACTACAAGTAAGTCTGGGAAGACAATGAATAATTAACCCTAAGTGTTCCATGGGGCGCGTAGGCACCTACTCTGCGGAGTTCAACTGGATCGCGTGAAAACGCTTGTATTCGTATGGTTGAGTGTAGGGGTATCTCACCACTCATCATAGGTGTCGTTTCCGAGAACTAAGTGTTTGTGCACCGAATAGAACATAAAGGATATCACTCACATCGTTAGGAGCCTAAACGAACCTTCAGGTTAATTAAGTAAACAAGAATTATATAATGGTGAAATAGCATACCAATAAAAATGACTTCTTCTCACAAAAGTAATTCACCACCTAGGACTAATACTAGAGACAGTCAGCAACATAAAACACATAACCAAAATCAGCCAAGTCCTAAACAATACAAGATAGTCTATACTCATCCTAATGAATATATTCCAAACTTTACCTTTATCCTCCATCAAGATGAACAGCTGCGATGGAGAGATCTGCAAGATAACATTGTGTTACCCCCAGATCAATCAGTCCCTAACATGCTCTTCCATGTCTTGGCATAGATTGGCATGCAAGAAATAGTTGCTGAATATGTTGCTGAAGACTTTGAGATGAGGGATTATCATCCTACAAACACACAATGTATGAGGGACTTAAGGTAGGAGAGTCAACATACACTACTGAAGGGCAAAGCCCCGCATGTCCTTAGCGAAATAGGAGACAAGGAACCCCTTATAATGAGTTCTTTAGCAAATGATGTTCCCCCTCCTAATGATGGTAAGGAGGTAAGGCATCAGAACCTACGCTCAACGATACATAACACTGGTTCTGATCCCCATGAATGCCAACTGTTCACGGAAGGAACAACAACTCACGCTAAGGACAGGCACTTAGATTGTTATAATGATCGGGGCTGAAGCAGCCGAAGAGAAGGTAAGAAACATCACCATGATGATGGCTCCCCTTCTTCTTCTCCTTAATCTCACCACTCACCCTCTCCTTCCACATATGGGCACAGCCATCACGAACATAACGGTCAAGGTAAAGGTAAGAAAGATGAGAGACCTCGATGGGAAAGTTGAGAGATAGGACAAGGGCAAGGACGTAGGGAGAGTAGGAAACCACGCAAACATCACAGGTGTCATGAAAGAGATGATCATGATGAGCCCCTACTCACAACTCGAAGTATGCTTGACATCACAAAAGCTGTTAGGATTCCAACAAGGCACCAAAAGGATAGTTGGATCAAGAATTTAGATATGAATAATATCCCATGTTTTGAAGGGGGATAAAATGCTGTAGCATCATTTACAGGCATTCCACGATGCTTGTGCCTTGCAAAATATAGAAAATGAGTGGCAAAATCTTAAGTTGTTCCCAAGGACACTCACTAAAGAAGCAGAGAGTTGGAACCGGTCCTTAGAACTGGAAATGATTAGGAGGTGGAGTACCATACGTACTCCAGAGTGTCCACTTTGCGTAATCAGATCCAAGGCTAGAAACAAGCTACTTATGAACCCTTAGATGCTGCCATGGCTCGTTACTATACATTGTTACATCGTTGCCTGGGCCATGGGTATGCTTAGAAGGATCAACTTCGCCACATCGTGGATGGGCTAAGGCATGAAACGAGAAGAACCCTTGGGACTTATGCCCAAAGGAGACTATTACAACTTAGAGCCCATGAAGTACAATGTTTGTTGGAACAAGTAGCACAAGAAGAGGGTGAACTACGTAAGAGGGAAAGTGCGGAAGAATACAACTGGGATCCCTCCCTTCGTAAGAAGGAAGTGAAATTCTATGATGAGGAGGATGAGTCACCACTTGAAGAGTTGATGAACTGAAAAACCTTACTGATCCAAAAATTAACAACCGAGGTATCGGCCAAGATGGACCAAATGTGGGATTCCTTAGACTCAAGAATTGAAAGTCTTGAAAATCATAGAAGAGTCTAAGGAGGAACGAAGTAGTGACAAAGGTAAGACAAAGCGGAGAAATTCAAGCCCTACACATAACAAGGGTAAGTGGAAAATTCCTATCTCCGATGAGGCTGTGGAATCTGACACAGATGATGATGGTGGATGTGAGATCTACCAATATGACCATCCTAAAGGATGTTGCCCAGTTATCTCACATCTACAGGAGTCTGGGGTGTATGTGCTAAATCCAAGACTCAACCAGCGACAAACACCCTGAAGGTTACCTTATCCACAAGGTAACCCAAGGTAGTTCCACCAACCACTAACATACTATCCAAGTGGAACTCCACCATAGCCCATCAGACAGCATCAGCAGTGCCAATACCCACAGTCATGGGGGATGCCACCGCTGACACAACAGTACCATTACCGGTAGCCTGATCCTTATGGTTATTATGTGCAGTAGCTGATTTTTCCAGATGACTCTATGAGTCACACAACTCCCCAACGTCACTACCAAGTTTGAGAGTACTTTAGGAGGACTCCTTCTCCTCTGGGAGGCATCTCACATTAGTCCCATCCTCCAACTCCATATGCACCTCTTCCACCTATAGTTTCCATTCAACCTGTAACAAAAATGAAAGGGGAAATCCCTACTCAACCACAGCAACGTAACGCTACGAGAGTTATAAATATTCAACTTGTTGCTAGTTCTAAAAACTGTATAAAGAAAAGGCCTTTCTTTAGAACTATAAGCCCAGACACACTCTCGCAACAACAAGCAGTTGAGTACATGTACATGCCTCAACCATCTAACATGTCGGACCACCCTTCAGTCCAAAATAACTGTACGCATACGGTTATGTTGACACATACCATAACCAACTAGATCAAGGTAGGCCACCTTCCCAGGAAACTATCTAACATTGGAAGCCCCTTAATTTATTTGCAAATCACCGGGAATGCACCACATCAGGCTCTTCTTGACTCAAGTTCTAGAGTCAATTTAATATCACAAGAAATGTATCAAGCCTGGAACCTACCCCAACTTAATAAGAGTAACATTCAACTAGAGCTAGCTAACCAGTCCATCACCATTCCCTTAGGATTGGTGGAGGACATCATCACCACTGTGTATGGGTGGTCATACCCAGCCGATTTCCTGGTGATTGAGGTTAACAACGAAGGGGGGTTCTCAATTATAGTGGGAAGGCCATGCCTAAGTACAGTAGATGCGTACCTAGGGATTCATGATCTTTCCTTACAAATATCTAAGATAAATATTTATGGGAAGATCAAGAAGAAGAAAGTTCCATGCATCACATACAGTGACACAAAGGGTGATGACATGGAAGAGTGTTCAACATTGCTTCCATGTGAGCCGTGTGCCTAGAAAATACAAATTCAGAGGTGCTTGTATGTAGCAACCACACAAGTAGTAGACACCCCTTGGTTGACAACTACTAGGAAGAGAAAACTAATATGCATGGAACGAACTGAGGAAACTCATGCTAACAAAGAAGGCATAAACACCTTAGAATATGAGCGTCACCAACTTCCACCCCTCAACCTAAAAACATCAATGGGAAGAAGTTGGGACACTTTTATGAAATTCAAATAAATGTTAATTATTTCAAATCTCTCCCTTACAATTCAGTCATGGGGGAGATGGCCACCTATGCTGATCCTTGAAGGCCCTCAGTTCTTTTTAGTTTTTTGTTTTACACATTTTTTTTACATGTTTTTTTTTTACACATTTTTGTTTAACATATTTTTGTTTTACATGTTTTTGTTTTACCCATTTTTTTTACATGTTTTTTTTTTACAAGTTTTTGTTTAACACATTTTTGTTTTACATGTTTTTGTTTTACAAAGTTTTTGTTTAACACATTTTTGTTTTACATGTTTTTGTTTTACAAGTTTTTGTTGTACACATTTTTGTTTTACATGTTTTTGTTTTACAAATTTTTTATTTAACACATTTTTGTTTTGCAAGTTTTTGTTTTACATGTTTTTGTTTTATAAATTTCTTTAACTTTTCTTGTTTTTTTTTACAACATCATTATACTTTTTCAATTTTTTTGTGTGTATGTGCGTGCGTGTGATCCACCTTGTAAGTTCATCACCTAATAAGTGTGGAGTTTGACCTACACTATGTAAGTCAATCATCGATGAAGGGTCAAGCCATAGTGACCCAACTCACAGCCTTGGCTATCGACGACTAGGCAACCATAGATCTCGAATTCCCAGACAAACACATCATCGCATCTCGAAGCTACTTTACATTTTGACAGCACCTCAACAGCATGAGGAGGTAGCACAATGGCCATCATCATGTTCCCCTCTAAGGAAATGCACCCTTCTGCTTATCATTTCACGTTCTCCTTCACCAACAATGTGGCAGAATATGAGGGACTACTTAGAGGCCTCTCAACTACCTAAGCACTGCGCATACAACACCTGGCAATCTGCAGTGATTCACAACTAGTTGTGAATAAAATCACTGAGGTCTACACCTGCAAAGCTACGCACCTACAACCCTATTACGACCTAGCAAAAAGCTTGCTTAAGTAATTTGCAACCATAGATGTCCAACACGTGCCATACAACGAGAACACCATGGCAGATGCCCTAGCTACACTAGCCCTAAACATTCCATCACATTCCTTTGCAAGTCTGCCAACTTCGATTGTCGAATGCACTGAGCCTATCACTTAGGCAGGACACATGGCCTCCATTAGTGCTGTAGATACCCAAGAGTGGTACACTAACATTAAAGCCTACCTACAACACGGTGAACCCCCAAGTGGATTAACATCCGCTCAAAGAGATGCAATCCATAAGCGTGCCCGGCAATACGTGCTCATGGGAAATCATGCCCCGTGCTGACATTCCTATGATGGGATATGTCTGGCATGCATGGATGGGGAGCAGGCACAGAAGGTAGTTAATGAAGTGCAAGAAGGACTGTGTGGTGGACACATAGCACCTAGGGCTATGGTTGCGAAAATTAGATGCCTAGGGTACTACTAGACCCACATGGAATGTGACTGCTTGTCAAAAGTTAAGACATGTGACACATGCCAGAGATACGAAAATCTCATACACGTAGCACCCATGAACATGCACCCAATGCAGATCACATGGCCTTTTCAACGATAGGGACTAGACCTCATAGGATCCATCACACCTAAGTCCTCCTCAGGGCATATTTTTATTATCACCGCCACTGAGTATTTTACTAAGTGGATGGAAGCTATCCTCTTGAGGAAGATGATGTCTTACCAAATCTACCATTTCATCCTAGACAACATTGTAATGAGATTTGGGCTTCCAATGACTATTGTGACCGACAATGGAACACATTTTAGCAGTACAGAAACCCGAACCTTCTACAGCATCCTAGGCATCAGGCAATCATTCTTCTCTCCCTATTATCTACAGACGAACAGACTGGCAGAGGCTACAAATAAGTCCATCATCAACTTGCTGAGGTAGATGCTAAACAATAGCAAGAGGTGGTGGCACGAGCAAATCCTCTACGTTCTATGGGCCTACAAGACGATGTGCAGAACTACGACAAGTAAGACTCCTTACAACCTTGTTTATGAATCTGAAGCTGTGTTGCCTCTTGAGTTGTAGGTACCCTCACTTCGGATGATCCTATCTGATGTCGTGAGTGAAGCCCAAAACAACGAGTCACAGATCATTGACCTTAACTCAATAGAGGAGGAGTGCATGCAAACACTCAATCGCATAGAGCATTACCAGAGCAAGTAGTAGCAAAAGCACCATGCAGACCCACATCAATGAATAGTGCAGAAGGGAGACCCCATCCTCAAGGTCGTTTGTGAGCACGTGAGAAAATTCTCAGCCAACTGGGAAGGCCCTTACGTGGTCACTAAAGCCTTCGGGAATGGAGCCTTCAAGCTAGAAGACATGAATGACAATGAGTTCACCAACCCAATGAATCACTCGTACCTCAAGTCATACTACATCTGAAGCATGGTAGCATCAAGCACCATGCACTACGATGTTAAACTGGCAACAATAATAGGCAACTGTCCACTATGATGTAAAACTGGCATAGGCGAGTGAGCATCTGCTACGACATTAAATTGGCATGGATATAGCAGCATCCGCTATGATGATAAATTGGCGACAACAACAAGCAGCATCCGCTATGATGTTAAACTGGCAACGATCATCCGCTACGACGTAAAACTGGCACTGCTAGTCCGCAATGACTGTAAACTGGCATGGCACGTCTGCTATGATGCTAAACTAGCATGTACAATAGCAAAAGAAGAAGGAGATATGGCTAGATGTGAGAGTGTTGAAGAACATCAACGAGACCAAAATCTCAACTTAACAAAGGTCTAGGATCATAAAAAGAAGAAATCAACCAATTTCAAGGTGGAAACATCATCTTTGCCAACACAACAAACATTAGAAGAGGTCAAGGCAAAGATCAATAAGATGTTGGAATGTACGTGTCAAAAGTGTGGAAAATTTGTCAACAATATTGGAGATAGAGTTTTGACAATCCAATAAGCAGGACAAAATGTTAGACAATTAGAAAGAAGGAATAAGGAAAATAAGCGCTCAACTACCAATCATACGTATGAATNAACATTTTGTCTTGCTTATTGGATTGTCAAAACTCTATCTCCAATATTGTTGACAAATTTTCCACACTTTTGACACGTACATTCCAACATCTTATTGATCTTTGCCTTGACCTCTTCTAATGTTTGTTGTGTTNTTGATTCGGGAGAGAAAACAGAGTGGATGTTGCAAAGATCAAAGATCTATGTCTCAATGCTAGATCTGGTGTATGTTTGCGTGTGTATTACGTTACAATGGGAGAAGACTCCCAACGACTGAATACAAAATGAGCACAAAACAACAAGAAAACTTTCTGGACAGAAATCCGATCTACCTCGTAGGCCAAAGCTTAGGCGCAGAAATGGTCAAGCTCTGAAGACTATCGATCTTTTGAACGACAGGACCTGCTAACTGGGCAAGACACCTCTGCGATTCCTGTTTTGCTTCTTTGCTTCGGGTCGATCTGCTGTTGGGGCTCGGGCGCGCTGCGTTCTGTTTCTGTTAAAGGATGGTGTTTGCGGCGGTTGCCAAGAGGTTGCTCTTGTTTCTCTGTTCAAGGCGATAAATGTTCCCTTGCTCAGAAAATGCTCTCGTCCTCGTGATCTGCTGACAACAAAAGCGATGAGTGCTCTGATGCTCTGGTTTGCTCTGATGTTTTCTCTGCCCTTGCTTTTCTGCCTCTATGCCTTCTCCCCCTTTTTTTTTGTATATTTGTCAACCGGGATATTTGTAGGCCGCGATACGTGCAACCCTGATGATGTGGACCCGAATGTCGCGGGTCTCGCCGATGCGATTCTTTTAAGTCGAACTGCGACTACGCACAACACGCTTGTTTGCGTGCTATGCGTGTAAAGAGCAGGCTCATAATAGGCATGTGCTGTGCTGTGCGTGTAAAGAGCAGGCTCATAATAGGCTGCCGTGCGTGATAGAGCGTAAACTCGTCCTTAGCTTTGAGGCGCGTTCTCGCTCGAATTACGAATCTTCGTTTGAGGCGGACCCGTAATTTTTTCCCGGTGTTTCATTAGACAATTAGAAAGAAGGAATATGGAAAATAAGTGCTCAACTACCAATCATACGTATGAATGTGATATATGCCTATACGATCACCCCAAGGGCCAATGCCCAATTTTGTTACATTTACATGAACATTGGAGAAATACGTTACATCCAGAGTTCGTATAGAGATACTGTGTTCGATCATAGTGGCAACAATTCCAGTCGTGGGGGAGACCACCACTAGACTAGAGACACCCTTCATATCATCTAAATCCAAATGTTTATCTTGTTCGACATCCTATTTCTCCAACTAGGCCAATGTACTCTATCTCACCATATACCATTCTACTCAATACTATTAACCCATGTCTCCAACACAACCACCACCTTATGCATCTTATACTCCTCCTAACTTTCAACATTCTCATCCTTTTCCTCCTTCTACATCGCCACCAACTGTTCCTAGGGTGCCTGCACCATAGCAACAAACCATGAATGCCACTTGTGCTACTACTGCCAATAGTAGTGAGAGGCCTCCTCAACATCCAAAGCACTTCTTCTTTAAACACATCCGTAAGAAGGGAAAACATAATTCTGAGGCCACTGCACCCTCCAACTCAGCACAAGTCCCACACTGTGGTGCATCCTCATCTTTGAATCCAACGCCTCATGTAACTTCATCAAGGCCACCAACTCACGCTCCAACAACAACATAGCCCAATGAATGCAGCCATGGAAGGCATCACCCCAATCCTTGCATACCATCTAACGGTCCCAAACATCATAGTGGGTCAACTCATTATCTGAGAACTACATCATATAAAGTGCCCCACTATTCTCATTATAATCAAGTGTGTGAACCCCAATGGGCTAAGTATGACTAGGCCCCAATACTTCCAACATGCAAAGATCCTCATCCTTTACTTATTAATCCTTGGCATTCTCAACTGTTTAGTTATGAGGGATATCCCCCATTTTAATGATAATTAGGATTAATAACCACTTATTATTTTCTTTGATTTCCTTTTTGTTTTCCATTTTTTCATTTTTTCAACTTTTTTTTATCTTTTTGTCTTTTAATATTTTTGGTATTTTTTATCTTTTTGTGAGTAATCTCGTCTACGAATAAACACTCATGTGGATCATTGGTTGAGATATGTTCTATGTTATTAAGTCTTGAGTGATCAATTATTTGAACAGTAAGCCCATTACACCCACTCATCCACTCTATAAATAAGAGGTTCGGTTTGAGCAGACAGTGACATTCTTGACATTCTTAAAAATTTAGAATTAATTTCGTGTTCATTGTACCTAGAATGAAGAAGGATGGACCAAGAGGAAATGATTAGGGTGTGACATCAAGGGGACTTGCAGATTCTCTTTGGTGGCATCTGTGGGATTTATCATGCAATGTGGTTGTACTAAGATCCTTGTAGATCTAACGAAAAATGGGAGTAAGAATAATCAAAAGGGCACCCAAAAATCAAATGTTGTTCTAGGGGGTCCCACTGGAAAGGCATGCACCCATGCCTGAAGGTTGGCAGCTTCTCTGGTTTTAGTAAAGTGAAAAAAAACGAGAGAAAGGAAAGAAAAAGAAAAGGAAAAGTGCCATAAAAGAAAAAGCACTCCTCCCTTGCACAAAACGCTAAGTGATCATACACCTTGTTGTTATGGTACTCTCATAGTTGTTATCATGGGATGAAACAATGTGATGTCACTGATTAGAGGAATGGACTTGGTCCTAATCTTGGAATGACAGGTTAATGATACTTTAATCATGCTTTACACGCAGGATTCGCTGTTCCCTGAGTCAGTTACCTCATGTCCCAATCTCTACGATCCCTTTTTATACATCGTCTCATCCCACTGTTCATGTAATTGTAGCTCGTGTTGTGTGTAACATAGAATTCTTACCTCATTCTGCTGATATTTACATGTGTGTGTTTTGTGGAGTTAGTGCAAATTACATATAACCCTTCTAGTGCCCATAGACACTTTAAGTGTGGTTACACAAGGGCATTATAGGTTGAAACCTACTTTGGGGAGGACCCATTTGTGTAATTTTTTGTAATCCTCACCTATGACATAGCTCACACACATCATTTCTTACCCTCACCATAATTTTTCATAATATTCTTTCCCTACAATCATCCCTCTGAATTTCAATATTCCTATGTACTATTACATTCCCTTTTTCTTAATCACCCAAGGTTTTAATGAGACAATCCACACCATCATCATTAATGGTGCCTTTCAAATTAATGAAATTACCCTTGACCCCTTAATAATCACTAATGTCCTCCATGTAACATGTTAATTTCAAGAAAATCCTCTAAAAATTCGGTATTTTCGTGGTGCCTCATGTCATTAGGGACGTGATATTGCGTACGCGATATCGNCCTCATGTCATTAGGGACGTGATATTGCGTACGCGATATCACGTCAGATGGGATATTGCGTACGCGATATCGCGTCAGATGGGATATTGCGTACGCGATGTATTGTACATGATGTATTGTACATGGGATATTGCGCATGCACAACACTTAGCATCATTTTCTCATTCACACGAGGGAGTTTTTAAATTTTTCTTCTACGACTTGCAATTGAGCAACCCTTGCTTTTTCCACCATATCTCACTCGCTGGTACTCTGATTTTCATTCCGTCTGAACCTACTTGAACCCAGAGTGTTTAGCTTAGTCATGGGGGAGGGATACTTGTTGAAAAATTCCTAACTTTTTTGAAATTTATCATCACCTAAAGAACATCATTTAGGGTAATTAACTCTAACACTTAGAATAATTGTGCCTAAAATTCATTTAACCCTAGGTATACCAGGAAACTAAAATGGAAACCACCTAAGTCACAGGACTCATTATTACAAACCTTCGGGCACTATCACATGTGATAACATAAGATCATTAATTAAGGCTAGCAGTAAGGTATAACTCAATTGCAAAAATAACCTTACTAATGCTTGACCCATGTGATTCCAGATGGCCCTGAAACGTGGATAACAGGAAGGTCCTACCCAAGGTGGAAGCAAACGAACTCAGAGAGGTGGAAGACAAGGTCCTGCTGGACAACATATAGAATAGGAGGAGCAATCATTCAGCAGTCATCAAGAAGAACATCCTACTGGATAGTCCGGGCAAGTAGAAGGAGGAGCTGCTGCAACACCTGAACCAGGACAATAGCTCACGTTGCCCTAAGAGTGTGTTCAAGCTATCCATGAGAAGTTCACATTTGCTGTAGTGATTTTGGAATTGAACTTGGAATCATTTGTAGAGTTCACTCTTTAGGCCATTAGGGATCACCTCAAAAGGTCTCCCTTATGGCCTATCCTCTTTGAAAGCGGTGCCTCGTACCTGGGAGAGACGTACCAATTTTGGCACAATAAGGAGCAAGGCACAACAATTAATATTTGTGGTGTAATAGTTTAATTCTCTGCACAAGCCATTTCAGAAGTGTTAAATCTTTCGAATATAGGGCCCAAGGTTGCTTGGTTATCCACCTGTTCGAACCCCAATGTGCGAAAGAATTGGTTGGAGAAGGCTTATGGCAGAGATAAAAAATTTGGTGAATTGACGACTGAAGAGAGGGTTTACTTCAAGATCGGTACATATCACCTCTTCCCCACAAAGGACTTGAAAATAATATCAACGTATGTGGCTAGAGGTTGTGCAGTGTTGATGGGAAAGGTTAATGCTAACCTGCTGCATTTATATTTAACAAAGATCCCGAGGTGGTTCAAGGAACCAAAGATAGGTAAAATGGCGTTGCCTTTCTCTTGTCTTATCAGAAAACTTTACTGACGTGCTAGTATTTGGGGATACACCAATGATGTCCTCCAAAAAGCCCAAACTACTTCATATGTTAAATCGCTAAAGGTGCCAGGTCCAAGGAAAAGCACTGGCGAAGGGTTGGGATCGAAACAAGAAGAAGAACAGATGGCTGGACCAACTGCAACTCAACTTGCAAGACCCAGTCAACCTCCAACCATAGGTCCCAACCAAAAATAAGAAGTAGGGCCTAGCATAGACTAGGATCAACTACCACTGTGGCAAGACTACAGACCATCGATGAGCCATCTCAGGGCCATCACTGAGATAGTTAGTTGGGGAAGTCGTGATGATGTAAACCTCTTCTGCATCATTGATGATGCCATTTAGCCTACTGTTTCATTGGATCGCACAAGGGGGAAGGTATCCATTCACACAAGAGGTAGATGGTCACAACAGATCTCAGGAAACACAGCATCTTTTCAGGTGCAATTAGAGATTGGTGAAGGTGCCACGGTGGTGGTCATGCAACACCAGAATGCCGTAGGAGCTGCAACATCAAAGAATTCTTTAACGTACCTATTTTGCCACTATCAGATTTCACAGAAGCACGCGATGCTCAAACTTTGGCCAAAACCTCAATGACTCCTGCGGAACATGAGGATGCGCTTGATCGATTGCTTCAAATAGGGCAAGTAATGACGTCCCTATTTGAAATCCCTCAAGATGTTACAACAATTCAATTAGACCTCATTTCCACAAAGGGGAAGCTGGTCTTATCCAAAGTGAGGGCCAAGCATGTAGAAGCAGAACTGCAAAGACTACAAGAGCAGCTCATGGCCTTACAAGCATCACAATAGGACCCTCTGCAATTTGTTCTCGCAAACCAGCTAGAAAATTTTAGAATGGAGCAACTAACCAAGTTAATTGCAGAGAATAAAAGGGTGGCTGATGAAAAGAAGAAGGCTATCCGGTATGCCTCCATAGCACAGGTGCAAACTCATGTGCATCTTAAGGCACTCAAAGCCTTATAAGAAGAGAACAAGCAGCTGGTTGTAGACAACCTTCGGTTGACTACTGTAGACAAGCAAAAGAATGTTCTTGATGGGTAAATAGAGATGTAAGTCATTTAGCCAGAGAAAATTAAACCCTCTTGATAGAGGAGGTATGCACCATTCATCAAAAGTCAGCAATTGAGATAAGCACATGGCAGAATGAGGCTAAACGACACGAAAAGCTGAAGGAGAACTTTTGAGATCAGGTGGGGATGTATAAACAAATCCTAGAAAAGGAGATTCATATGGCCAAGGCTCAGATCAATACTATCAGTGCTCAACACACTAATTGGCGAGCCATATTGGACACATATGCCTTCGTCCACCAAGCAGAAGTTAAGAACCGAGACCTGGAGATTCAGGACTTGACAGAGTACATGAAGTTGACAAATCTAAGATATGCCAACCTTGCCATGTTAACAGTAGGGTTTCTGAGGTTAGAGCTTAAGCAGTAGGTAGCAACTAGCCACATCAAATACGAAGTAGTATTTGTAGAATGCAAGAAGTTGTTAGAAAAACTGAATGTTGCAAATTTTGAACTTGAGGTGGTAAAAGCCAGCTACCAAGGATAGAAAAATGTCGCAACCAACTTGGCTCGATGGCTAATGAACCTTCATGAATACAAGGATAAAGCCAAAGCCTCATCGTCTATGCCAGAGTCCATAGCCTCATCGGAGATAGGAATTTTCCCCTTACCCTTGTTATGTGTAGGGTTCAAATTTCTCCGCTTTATTTTACCTTTGTCACTACTTCGTTCCTCCTTAAACTCTTCCACAATTTTTAAGACTGTTTCAATTCTTGAGTCTAAGGAATCCCACATTTGATCCACCTTAGACGATACCTCAGTTGTTAATTTTTGGATCGACAAAGTTTTTTGGTTCACCAATTCTTTGAGTGGTGACTCATCCTCCTCATCACAGAATTTTACTCGCTTCTTTTGAAGGGATGGATCGTAGTTGTATTCTTCCGCACTTTCCCTCTTACGTAGTTCACCCTCTTCTTGTGCTGCTTGTTCCAACAAGCATTGTACTTTATGGGCTCTAAGTTCTGATAGTCTCCCTTGGGAATAAGTCCCAAGGGTTCTTCTCATTTCATGTGTTAGCCCATCCATGATGTGTCAAAGTTGATCCCATTGAGTGTACCGATGGCTCGGGTAATGATGTAACAATGTATAGTAGCAGGCCATAGCAACATCCAAGGATTCATAAGTACCTTGTTTCTAGCCTTGGATCTGCTTACGCAAATTGGACACTCTAGAGTATGTCTGATATTTATCATTGAAGAGTTCTAGCATCATACTCCACCTCCTGATGGTTTCCAGTTCTAAGGACTAGTACCAACTCTTTGCTTCTTTGATGAGTGTCCTTGGGAACAACTTAAGCTTTTGCCACTCATTTTCTATATTTTGCAAGGCACAAACATCATGGAATGCCTATAAATGATGTTGCGGATTAGCATTTTATCCCGCTTCAAAACGTGGGATATTATTCATATCTAAATGCTTGACCCAACTGTCTTTTAAGTGCCTTGTTGGAATCCTAACAGCCTCTATGATGTCAAGCATACTTCAGGTTGCGAGTAGGGGCTCATCATAATCATCTCTTTCATGACGCCTGTGATGTCTTCATGGTTCCCTACTCTCCCTACGTCCTTGCCCTTGTCCTCTCTCTCAACTTTCCCATCGAGGTCTCTCGTCTTCCTTACCTTTACCCTCACCGTTATGTTCATGATGGCTGCGCTTAGATGTGGAAGGAGAGGATGACTGGTGAGATGAAGGAGAAGAAGAAGGGGAGCCATTACCATGGTAATGTTTCTTACCTTTTCTTCGGCTGCTTCGGCCCCTATCATTATAACAATCAAGGTGCTTGTCCTTAGCGTGAGTTGTTGTTTCCTCTGTGAACAGTTGGTGTTCACGGGGATCAGAACCAGTGTTATGGATCATTGAGTATAGGTTCTGATGCCTTACCTCCTCATCATCGTTAGGAGGGGGAACATCATTTGCAAAAGAACCTGTTATAAGGGGTTCCTCGTCTCCTATTTCGCTAAGGACATGCGGGACCTTGCCCTTCAACAGTGTATGTTGACTCTCTTGCATTAAGTCCCTCATACGTTGTGTATTTGTGGGATGATAATCCCTTGTATCAT
>MNCI01024817.1:10261-48806 GCA_015680685.1 Gnetum montanum
AAAACTCCATCTCGAATAATGTTGATATATTCTCCACACTTTTGATTCATCCATTCCAACATCTTATTGATCTTTGCCTCAGCTTCTTCTAACAATTGTTGTATTGGAAAAGATGATGTTTCCACCTTGTAATTTGTTGATCTCTCCCTGTTATGATCATGGACCTTTGTTGAGTTAATATTTTGGTCCCGTTGATGTTTTTCAACACTCTCCCATGTAGCTATTTCTCCTTCTTCTTTTGCTACCCGCTTAATAAGCTCTTGGATTTGATGGGTTCGTAGGTTGTATAGTTGACCTCGGGCATACGTTCCTAAGGTCTCTCTTGTTTCATTACGTAGCCCATCAATGATATGGTACATTAGCCTTTCCTCGGAAAACCCATGGCCTGGACAGTTGTTTAACAGTGAATAATATCTTTCTAAGGCCATGTCCAAGGGTTCATGTTTTTCTTGTTTCCATCCTTGGATTTGTTTCCTCAAGGCTGACACTCTTGCGTAGGTTTGATATTTTTCGTTAAAGACTTCTACCATTGTTGACCAGCGTCGTATCGAATTTGGTTTTAACGATCTATACCATACTTTAGCTTGGTCAACGAGTGTCATAGGAAAGAGCTTCAGTTTTTGCCAACTGTTATCAATGTTATTCCATGTGCAGGCATCGTAGAAGGCTAGTAAATGTTGATGCGGATCTAAGTCATAGCCTCCTGAAAATTTAGGAAAGTTGTTTAAATCGAGCCTGGGTAGTCGGCTCTCTTTACGATGCCTACGTGAGATTCGAACAGCCTCTTGTATTTGCGTGAAGCTTGTAGTGGCCAGTGGGGGTTCATCGTCATCAGGTAAGTTATGTCTTCGTGTGTTATGATGACGTTGTTTTTGTTCATTCTTATAGGAAACTCCCACTTCAGGTTGTATACTCCAACTTTCATCGTCATATAGCTCATTGGTTCTCCAATGAACATCCTCACTAAGTGTGGCGTTATTATCATCTTGTCGGAGAGACATTGTTGTGTGCGAATTTATGTGACTTTTAATAATTTCTTCTTTTTAAGAGATATATCGTTAAGTTCTTTACAGCGACCTTGTATGATATAACTAATCTAGATAACTAGCACCATCCCCGGCAACGGCGCCAATGATGAGTGGCGAGGTACCCCTACACTCAACCATACGAAACGAGCGTCGCACGCGCGATCCGGTCGAACTCCGCAGATGGACTAGTTGTGGTATCTAGATAGTTAGCCTTAGGTCGCAGTTCGCTGTCTTCCCATCTAGACTAGTTTTGCATATGTCACGTATGGTTTAGTCTAGATGAGGTGTATGATGTGTTCTAATTCTAATGCTACTCCTGATGGCAGTGGAAAATAATATTTAACTAAATCTAAGCTAAGAGGAAAAGGGTAAGAAAATCTAATCTAGCCTAAGTGCGACGAGCAACCGATTCCTTGATCAACCGTACACATCTTGGACTTCGTGCACGACTGCCACTGGGACTACCAAGCATAGGCCTAGGTACGCCACTGGGATTACCAAGCGCAGACCCCAAATACGCCACTGGGTTACCAAGCGTAGATCCCCCTAGCTACACCACTGGGCTACCAAGCAGTCACACTTAAATGCTCGTAATCAAGTCGAACTCGTTCCGCTTCTAGGAGTTCAAGGTTGAGAGACTAATCGCGATAAGTAACCGATTCCTTAACTAGCCGTACACACCCGTAGATGCTCGTAGTCAAGTCGTACTTACACCGCGCTATGAAAGCAATAAATAACATGAAATAAATAAAAATAAATAAACTAAGTGAATGCTGCAATGATGAAGTAATCTTGATCTTTATTGCCGATCATGTGCTTGTCCAAGTACGGCACACTCGAATAAAGACACTGTATAATCACATTCACCACACTGCGGGCAGACACGGGAAAATTTCTAACTCTGGAGGGATCAAACTGCCAGAGCTTCGCTACTCTAAAACTGGGATGTGAAATGATGGAGAGCTGCCTCTTATTTATAGAAATTGCAGCTGACTGCGATATCGCGTACGCGATATCACAGGGAAGGACGCGATATCGCGTATGCGATATCGCGGCCTATGCGATATCGCGACTCTAATACAACATGGTGGTGATATCACGGCAACTAATACAACAGGGTGGTGATATCACGGCAACTAATTTAACAGGGTGGTGATATCACAGTGACTGATACAACAGGGCTATGATATCACGACTATCAGCACTATGAGCAATTCAAGTCTCATCAATTACTACACTTAATTAACACACATAAGTATGAGTGCCTTGAGCTGGACATTAATGCTTGGTAACCCTAGCACTGCTATCACTTCATAATCCAGTAGCATTGTAATGTGTTTAGGATGTGTGTAGAAGGTGGGACTGGATACTTATGTTTGGAAATAAGCCAGAATACTATATAATTAGTTAGATTAATTCTCAATTAATTAATTTGTTCTATTCTTAGGATAATTAGATAAAAATATATAATTAATACAAATCATATGTCTTAGCTCCACTTAACCATACCCTTGCACTTACACAAGTGTAGCCAGAAAGACAACAATCATACCTATAGGTTACTATCTTTGGTATTAACATTTGAAGAACTAAATTCCACAAAATTTGACTAGATCCTAGTGAATGTTTCTAATTTGAATGGTTGGGCGAAGGGACTACTTACCACTCATCAAATACTATATCAATATACTTTTAGTTTCTATTTTCTTCTTCAACCTTTTTAGAAATAATAATTACAATTCTATTACTTATGAAGATTTCATTAATAACATATTATTTTCATAATATGAAAGAAAGAAAATTTCTTGAATGTGTAATCAATTTCATTTATTTTAAAGATCACATTAAATAAAAAATATTTCTACTTCAAAATAAGGTTGAAATACTTAATGTGTTTGGGATTAATAAAACCAACAAAGTATCCAAGTCCTAGCAAGCAAACACACATACAAACTAATCTACCTTCAAATAAACTAATGAAAAAAAATCATACATATTAATAATCTAAAAGTTAACTTGATAACTTAGCAATTGGAAAATGTTGGACTCTAAAAAATATTCATAAGAAGTGAAGAATTTGAAATACATCACATGCTTGACACTAAGTAGAAACTACTAAAAATAACATGAAAAAAAAAACATTCCAATCCTAGAAATATCTACTTGTATGTATAATGTTTTAATTGATGCTTTATAAAACCAAGAGAAGAAAATTAATTATTAGTAGTAAGAATAAAAGTGATAATAATTCACGTGGTTAGCTTATTATATTGATAGGTAAGATGTTGTTATTTCAAATCATACTTAAGAAATTGTTTTATTTTTTAATAATTTTTCAAAAGTAGCATGTTAGGTTTTATGTGGGAGCTTGAAGTCCCATGGTCATAAATTTTATTACAAGTGCAAATGTAAATGTCATGGGATTTGGTCCACATAATCTTCTTTATCCTATGGAGAGGATGACATTTCAAGCAAGATGGGTGTTCATATTAAAGAAGTCACTATGTTATTCCTTGAGCATTGTCAAGATGAATGATAAGTTTTCATTAACTAAATGATTAAATAATCATACCAATCTAATAGAAACTCTTAAAATAGCATATAACTTAACGAATATTAATAAAAAAATGTGAAGGTAAGGACATACTATTATTCAAAGCTAAGAAATAATAAGAAATCACAAAAAAAATGTTTAGAATATACAATGAGGAAGTGATATCTCTATATTTAAAGCAAAGTATAGTTTAAATGAAGTAAACATGAAGCCATGTTGAATATGATGAGTTTCTTCTATTGTGCTGCAATAGAAGACATACATTATGTTAATTATCATATGTTTTGCTTTCAAAAAAACATCTTGATGGAATTACATTATGGGTAATAAACTAAAGGAAATGTTTTATTTTTGGAGATTGTAAGCCCTTCTACAAGTTCTCCTAATCCATGGTTGGATATCATTATTTATAATTTTATTAGTGATAGATAGTTAAGTAAGGATGTATGATGAAGTCAAAATTTTCATCAATACAACATCGTAACAATAATGTCGTTGATCCAATGTCAATTCCCTCAATATATCATCATTATTACGATGTATTGAAATGTGTGCAACCCTATAAATATGACACTTGGGCACTTGATCTACTAACTTTTCATTCCATACCTTACTAAAACTCTTACAGTTTATTTTCGTAACTATAGATAGAAGTGTATGCCTGTAGTGTGATGTCTAGTGATTGAATAGAGTCTTTATTCAAACAAATTATGCTTGGACATAGTTTGCAAATGAAAATAAAGTTCAAGATTACTTCACATCATTGTAGCATCCACTTATTATTTACTATTCTTACTTAGAATAATGTTTCTTGTTTTCTAGCTTAATGTTTACTTTTCCAAAGCACTTTACTTTTGCTTGTTTATAGTAAGCAAAATAAGTATGACTAATTTTTAGCACTTAAGTATAATTGTTTGGTAAGCCTAGTAGTGTTAGTAATTGGTACACCTAGTAGCATAATGCTTGGTAACCCAGTAAAAATTGCATGAAGTCCAAGGTATGTATGGAAAATCAAGACCAAATACTCATCACTCTAGGATAGAGTAGATTTACATCTTTGTAATTACCTAGACTTAGATAAGATTTCATTTTCAATTATGTTTATGGTTAACAGAAAAATGGCCTTAACAATATCGTCTATCATACACCTTAGAGCAAGCTAAACCATACACTTAGATTTCACTAACTCCATGTGGGAATACAAATATCACAAACTTAATCCAATTACTAGCATACCAACATCACCTATCTATGGGTTATGATCAAGTTATGTGTGAACATCCATAACTTGTATGGTTAGGTGTTGGATTACTCCACTGCTCATCATTGGCACCATTTCCGAGGATAGTTAATGTGTGCTTAGTAACTGATTTTACATAGTTTGTTGTATCAGGAATTCAAAGTTAAAACATATAATCCTTAAGTAAACTTGAAAACATACACTTAACAATTATCATAGTTCAACATGGCTTCACTTAAAGATTCATCACCACATGGAAAAGAATACAAAGAGGCAATTTCAAAATCAATGATGAAGCAGATTGGGGGATGCCCATGTGAACCAAAATAACATATCCTCACATTGATACTTACCATCTAGACTTTAATTTCATCTTTCATCAAGATCAAAAAATGAGATGCAGAGACATATAAGGAAACATAGTCTTACCTCTAGAGCAAGTAGCACTTAGCATGCTTCAAACTACCCTATGGGGGATGAATCTAAATTAGGTACAAAAAGGGTACCATGTGACTAAGCACATGACAAGACCCTACTAGCCCATAAAGAAGCAGATGAAAAGAGATGCTACCATGGAAATTAAGCATGTGCATACCAAAGGGAAGTAGGTTAACACTTTAGTTGTCCTAGAAGAACTCAATGCTGATGCATTTACTACAGAAAAATTTCACTAGAATCCTGAGGACCCTTCTTAAACACCTATCATCCTATTAGACAAACCTATTAGGGCATAACTACATTCCATCTTGGAAAAGACACATTGAAGAGAGGCCAAAGACTATAAGCATAAGCACGACTCATGGACAAGAGTTTTTGCTAAATACTAAAGAGAAGAGCATAAAAGTCATAAAAGGAGGACTAGTTGGAATTGTTCTCCCATAGCTTTATCTTCATCCTCACGATCATTTGTGGACTCTAACAAAAAGGGACATAAGTATAGGAACCATCATCGAGAAAGGTATCACACTCATGATCGTGATAACTATCACCAAATGCACTATGATGAAAAAGATGAAGACCTAAACCAAGAAGAAATATGGATAGGCACAGAAGTAGAGAGAGAAATGAGCATCAAATGGAACATTACTACAATAGAGCTAACAAACCTTATGAACATGAAGAGCCCCTACTAGCAACTCAAAGTATAATCAACATATAGGAAGTTTTCTATATACCAACTAGGCACATAAGGAAGAGTCACATCAAGTGGCTAGATATTAACAACATGCCTAGATTTAAAGGTGGGTAAAATGCATATTCTCAACATCACCTTCAAGCATTCCATGATGGTTGTTCCCTACAAAACATCAAAAATGATTGGTATAAATTAAATTTGTTCCCTAGGATACTTGTAAAAGAAGCTAAAAGTTGGTACAGATCACTTAAACCAAAATCAATAAGGAGATGGAGTATCATGATGGAACCTTTTAATGATAAGTATCAAACTTATTCTCAAATATCTAATCTATGAAAATTGATCTAAAGATGGAAACAAGGGACCCATGAATCCCTTGATGCAGAAATAGGCTAATATTATTCATTGTTGCATAGTTGTCTAGGCCATGGATTTTCTCAATGGAAGTAATTAAGGCACCTTGTTGATGGGCTTTAGAACAAGACTCGATAGACTCTTAGGGTTTATTCCTAAGGCTAATTATCAAAAATATCTGTCCATCAAATATAAAGATTGATTGCTCAAGTGATCAAGGAGGATGGAGAATTAAGGAAAAGAGAATCAACAAAGGAATATAATAGAGATCCATCCATCTAGAAAAGGAATGCAAGAGTTTGTGACCCATATGAAGAAGAGACCTTGGACTAGGTGATTTAGAAGAGGACTCTACATATTCATAATCTATCATTGACGTAGAAACTAAGGTAAAAGAGATGTGGGACTTGGTTGATGAGAAGATTAAAGAAATGTTAAAAATAGTAGAGAATTAAGTAAAAGAGAATCAACAAAAAAAATATAATAGATATCCATCCATCTAGAAAATGAATGCAAGAGTTTGTGTCCCATATGAAGAAGAGACCTTAGACTAGGTGATTCAGAAGAGGACTCTACATATTCAAATCCTATTACTGACGTAGCAACTAAGGTAAAAGAGATGTGGGATTCGGTTGCTAAAAATTTTAAAAAAATGTTTAAAATAATAGAGGAATGAATAGACCAAGCCTTTAGTAAAGGCAAAGATAAGAAGAAGAAAAGAAAATTTAGACGAATGGGAAAAGTGGCCTTAGTGGTTGAATGTTCAAAAACAAGCTTTGAAGACGAGGAAGGATGTGTCATATGCTAATATGAACATCCCAAAGGATGTTTTCCTATAATGGCACACTTACAAGAAATAGGGGTATATGCATTTACCCTAATTATATTAAGAGACAAATGCCCAAATGATTACCTTGCCTGCAAGGTAACTACAAGCAAGCCTTCCAAGCCATGTACTATCCTAGTGGAGCCTATCCATAGCCATAGGATTAATATTATTAGTAGTGGCAACAATCCCAATTATGGGCCATACCACCACCATGCCAAAAATACTCATATCCGTAACTAGATCCCTATGGATACTATGTGCAATGTCAAATCTCTTTAGGAAGTGTAGTTGTTGAAGCTCCACAACATTATCCAATTGAATATCATAGACTGACATCACCATGAATAGACTCAAACTCATACATGCATCCACAAGCATCTATTTCCTGAAATCAACATCCTAATCCTTTACCACCAGTGCCACCTCATTTAGTGTAGAGGGAACTACCATCTCAACTACAAAAAAAGGTGCAGCCATGGCATTTAACATATAGGAGGAAGTAGTCATGCATGAACCATGATCTAGAAAATAGTTGTTATTTTGAACAAGTCTAGGGAATGTTAGAAGGATGAGGAGCACATCTACTTCAACTTCATCTATATCCAACCCTCTCTCATACCAATATAACAACTATCATGCTAACAGAAATAGTATAACTAGATAAAGGCAAGACCACTCTTAAAGAAATGAATTGATCTAGGGATTCCTTTGGTTTATTTATAGTTAGCTAGAAATGTACTATCCAAGGCTCTACTAGACTCAAGTTCTCGAGTAAATCTAATCTCTTAAGTAACATACAAGGCATGAAACCTACCATCCTTGAAGAATTACAACATTAGACTACAACTAGCAAACCAATCTATCACCATTACTTTGGAATAAATAAAAGATGTAGTGACCACTATCAATGGATGGTCTTCCCAAGCAGGATTTTTTTGTAATCGATGTGAAAAATGATGATAAGGAATTTTCAATAATTATGGACATAACATGGCTTAGCACAATTAATGCTAAGTTAAGCATGAGAGATTTATCTATTGAAATCTCTAAGGAAGAAATGCATGCAGCCATACATACACAACAAATTCTATGCATTATTACTGATAAAGAAGGGTGCAGTTGTGGACCAACCTTCTAAAATGTCAACACAATCATTACGCCAGTTCACAACAAATGCAAAAACCAAATGTGTGAACAAGAGAGAGTAGGGGTCACTAAATCAAAAAATACCCAATGACCAACAATTGAGAATACTAAATGGTTCAAAATATGCATGGAACAGTCTCAACCACTTATTTAACTCCTCTTTCAAGAAAATGACCCCAACTAAGGCCCCAAAAATGAAAATATTAAACCATGATCATACACCAATAGGAAGTGAAAATAAGGACCTAGATGATAAAAACTCAATTACCATCAAGATTACATGGGACGATAACCAAAAAGTTAAATCACTAAGGATGGTAATTAAACCACCTAGAGTATATCATCCAAGAGATCTAGGGTGCATTTTTTGAACACTCACCTAGAAATTAATAACTGCATTTCAACTTTTTTTTTTGTTTTCTACTTATTGAAGTTTATAAGTTTTATTATAGCTTTTACTTTCTTTTTACTTTTCTATTTTTCCTGATACATTTTTCCCATTCTATTATACTTTTCAATTTTCTTTTATATTTTTTAATTCTTTGACTATTTTTCATTCTTTTCATCTTTTTTTCTAATTCTTACTATCTTTTACAATTTTACATACTTTGTTTTCATTTTCTTTGTACATATTTTTTATTATTAATAAAATACACTAAGAATACAACAAGATGTAGTCCAATAAGGTGAACATTTCTCTATGTTATCAAGTCATAAGAGACTAGTTATTTATATAGTGAGACCATAACATCCATCCAACCATTCCATTAATAAGAGGTTCTTACCATGGCCATAATGATTTTCTTTCCATCATAAAACTAAGAATAAATCTGTGTCCACTATGCCTAGATTGAAAAATGAAGAACCAAGTGAGAATGCAAAGGGTTTGGCATCAAAGGAATTTTTAGATTCTCTTGGGTTACTATTATGAGCTCCATCCTATTGCTTAGGTTGTATTATATCTTTGTAGATCTAACAAAAAATATGAGTAAGAGTGAAATAAGTGCTTCCTTACCATGTCACTAGAAAGACATATTGTCCATGCCTAAAGATAGTCCTCTAATAAGGATGACACAGTTAAAAATAAAACACATACACAAAATAAATTTCCAGGATTTCCATTGGAAACACATGTTACCCAAGCTTGAAGGTAGGTAGCTTCCTAGAAATCGAAAAAATAAAACAGTGCAATGACTAAACTTCTCCCTTAGACAATATGCCAAGTGATAATACTCCTTGCAATAATGAAAGTCTTACGATTGTAACTCCAAGAGATGAAACAATGTGAGGTCATTGGAATGTGGTCTAAACTTGGCTTGAATCTTGAATAGAAATGCTAATTATTACTTTAACTAGTAATGAAACACAAAAATTCATTATGCCTATGGTAAGATACCTCACGTCCCGATTTCTGCAATCCCTTCTAAGTCCATCTCATCTCATTGCATAAATAATCATAACTTGTGGTTTTGTATAATATAGTGTAATTTTCTCAACCCTGTGATACTAACGTATGTGTTTTTTTAAACAAGTATATATTACATTCAACTCCTTGAGTACTTAAGGACACTTTGAGGTGTTGTTATACAAGGATACTAAAGGTTGGAGCCTGCTGTAGGGAGGACCCACTTGTATAACTTTCATATTTCATACTTGAGAAGAAATTTTACATCATCTTGTGCCTTCAAGAAATAATAAATGTTAATAAATACTTTCCTTAACATCCAATTAGTCTATTCAAAAACAAAGAATTCATTACCCATCTCATCCATTCTATATACACTTAATAAGTTTTCATAGCCCAAGATTCCTTCTTTATGAACTTTAGACAACTATTTCTCACAACCATAGCATCATATCTACTCAAATATCCTCCAGGAATGCTTACTATATTACTATCCTTTAATTTTATTTAGTTTTCCTACCAAAAATGAAGCATGAAAATTGAGAATTTTTATGGAAACATTGTTGCTATGATGTATGAGGCCCTCATACATTGTTGATTCAATGTCAAATCAACAATGTCACATTGCAAAAATAGTATATATATCTAAGGGGATTTGGTCAATTTTATAATTCTTCTCATTTGCAACCAAAGGAATTTTTGATTTTCTTCTTTTAAGCTCTCATATCCTACCTTCCCCAAGCTATATCTTACATCCTACAACTCTAATTTTTGTAATTTTTGATCATATCAAGGAAAATATGAGCAAATTTTTCAAAAATTTTCTAACTATGGAAGAAAGTTTATAAGGGTAAGTTAGCTAAAAAATAAAGAATATCATTATAAAGTTGGTACATTTAAGCCAAATCAATTTAATAAACTCTCCTAATAACTCATTCCAATCAATCCTAAGGTACTATGAGCCGAAAGATAACAAGTGAAAGATCATGAAAACTAAGAACATTACATTAAAAGGTTACTTTTTGAAATTTTCTTACTCTATGATCATAATCTAATAAACACTTGATCTAACAAAGGGAATGAGTAAGGTAAAGACTTATCTAGAAATGATATGAACATTTTAATGATATTAAGCCCTTATTTATCATAGATGGCACCAAAAAGCATACCAGAATGAGGACCTTCACAACAAGAATCAAAACACCAAGAGGCCAAGGAAGAGGCTACATTGGAGAAAAAATTCCACCAACAAAGCATGTAGAGTTGAAAGCTTAGTCCTATAGCATTCATCAATAGATGCTTGCTACTGAAAAATCTACCCAAGTAGAGGTTAAGGCACCACAAGTGCTAGAACAAGGACAACAACTCACACTATCACATAAATATCTCCAAGCAATTCAAGAAAAATCCATCATGTACACAATGATTTTGGAACTTAACTTTGGTCCATTTATGGATTTTTCCCCATACGCTATGAAGACATAACTGCAATCATCTCCCTTGTTGTCCACCTTAACAACAAGTGAAGACTAGTACTTAGGGGAGATACTCCAATTTTGGCTAAATAGACAAGTAGATGCTACAATGAAAATTAAAGGAATTTCTCTACCATACTTAGTTGAGGTAATAGCAAAAGCTCTAAATCTACCTAATGAAGGGGCTAATGTTACAAAAATCATAATAAGGTCTAATACTAATGCTAAAAGATTATGGCTGTATAGAGTCTATGACAAAGATAACAAAGAATACATTGAGCATACTACTAAACAGAAAATTTATTTCAACATTGGTACCTATCACATGTTCCCTACAAATAGATTGAACAAAATATCTACATATGCAGCTAGAGGAAGTATCATTTTGATGGGGAAATTCAATGCTAACATTCTCCATCTATACTTGCTAGAAATCAAGTTGTGATTTAAAGAGAAGAAGGTGGGGAAACATACACTACCATTCCCCTACCTTATCAAGAAATTATGCAAACAGGTAGGCATCTTAGGCTACATCAATGATGTTTTGAGGAAAGCAAAAAATGACTCCTATGCAAAGATATCAAAGCCAATTCTACCAAAGAAGGATCAAGTGGAGAAATAGGTAGGTACTAGGAAGCAATAGGCTCATCTCCTACTAAAACCATCCAAACTACTATTTAGTAGTGGAAACCAAGACCTAGTGCCCAGAAGCCAACCAACCAATAGTAGCAAGAATAACAACAATAGGAACAACAACAATAAGTTCCACTACCACCATTGCAAGACTATAGACCATCAATGAGTCATTTACAGCCAATCACAGAGACTATTAGCTGAAAAACAAGTGAGGGAGCCAACCTCTATAAAGTAATTAATGATGAAGCCAAGCCAACAATCTGAATAGATCCTACTAGAGGCCAAATCTCATTGTAATTAGGAGAAGGGGGAGAATGATCACAATAGATTTCTAAGAATGCAGCATCATTCCAAGTGATGCTGAAGACTAGAGAGGGAGCCATGGTCATGATTATGCAGCATTAGGATGCAATAGGAGCTATAGAAGTGATCACATATCACATCAAGAAATCTTTTCATGTCCTTGTTATGCCACCAGCCAATCTTTTTGGAGCTAGAGATGCTCAAATATTAGTTACATTGTCCTTTTGGAATGTAAAAACCTTAAGGAAAATGGAGAACAAAGGATGCTTATGTGTTGTTGTATTTACAAGACAAGATGGCAGACAAGGACATCATAGAGCTCAAGGACTCATAAGAAAAGTTGACATCATCAAGAACTTATGGAGCATGCAAATGTTCAAGAAGATGGACAAGGAACAAAGATTTCAAAGTACAAAGGAAGTTGCAGGAAGACGTCCCCAAGAAATAGTAGACATCTTTGTAGAATTAAAGGCAACATAGGAGAAGACATCTCTAGAAAATAGTAGACATCTTTCCAAAATGAAGATCAATTGCAAAAAGACATCTCAATATTGGTAAATATAGCTCTAGTGATCATTAGTTAGCCATTACAAAAATTCCAAGGTGTTTTCAAGAATATCTTGGCTATAAGAAAACTTTATTCAAATTGTGAACTGTGCAAGCAATGTGTATTATTGATTGTAATCATCAAGCAATCATTGTAATCATTGTTCTTCCTTCTTGTATAATATTTTGTTTATTGTAATTGGTCAAAGTGGGTTGTACCTAAAAGTATAAGTATCAACAAACTTAGTTGCATTCTTTCCTTATGATTTTTTTTCTCTTGTTGCCCTACAAGGCTGATGTGCTTCTTACAAGAAGGCATCTTGCTTAAGCTTGTTGAGATCTTGAGGGCTTGGGCATTAGTGTAGCGCCATGGTACTCTGGAGCAAAGATCCACATGTAAATGTTGTGGGATTCTAGAAATCACATTCTAATCTTATCAATACCTTGTAGGATTGAGTGGATTCATAGTTTCAAATCACTCCAAAGTAGAGCTTAGAGATTGTACAGGGTATGGTACCCTTCAATCCACATTTGAGAGCAACAAAGTCCAAAGGTGCGCTTGAGAACTATACTCTAAGTGTGGACTATGCAAGTTGGGGAACCATAGTAAATTTATGTGTGCTTTATCTCAATGAATTTTTAAATTATGGGAACTTATTCAGCCCACCCCCTCCTTTTTCTAAGTTTAAAAATCCACAAGTTGGTACCTCAATGATTCTTGCAGACCACGAAGATGTACTTCACATACTACTATAGATAGGACAAGTCATGCAGAATCTTTTTAACATCTCTAATGATGTCACTGTAGTCTAGTCTCATCTCATAGCCACTAAAGGAAAGTTAATTATTGCAGAAACTAGGGTAGAGCATGCTAATAATGAAGTTAGTAAATTATAGAAAGAGCTCACAATCCTACACACAGAAAAGAAGGATCCAACACAATACATTGCATCTAATTAACCTCAGTAGTTTAGAACAAACCACATAAATTGCTTCATTAAACATAATAAGAAGGTGGAACATGAGAATTAAAAGGTGGTGTGGGATGCCCCAGTAGGCATTCACCACCTTGCACATGTATGCACATGTCAAGGCATTCACCAACTTGCAAGAAGAAAAAAAATAGTTAGTTGCAAATAATGCTAGGTTGACCAATGTGAAGAAACAAAAGATCATCCTTGAGGAGAGCATTTAGAAACTTTAAGAGCAATTAGTACAGGTCAACCAAGATATGAACTTCCTAGCATAAGCAAATAGAACCCTCTCTATGACTCACCTCCCTCTTCATCTTCTTCATTATCCTCATCATCTTCTTTCTCTAGCTCTGACCATAGCCACAAAGGAAAAGACCATGATGAAGGTTACCAGTAAGGTGGAAATGATCAAAAATCTCACCAAAAAAAGTAAGATTAGGGGCATGGGAAATCAAGGGAGGCCTAAGAAAGAGAAAGAACACATAATGAAGGACATCATAAAATTCGTTGACACAATAGAGGTCATGATAATAATGTGCCTACGCTTGCCACCTGTAATATGTCGAACATTGCAAAGGCTATGAGAATTCCATCAAGGCATGTAAAAGATAGCTAGTTCAAATGCTTAGCCATGAACAACATCCCTAGGTTTGAAGAGGGATATAAAATTCTGATCCACAAAATTATCTTTAAACCTTTCATGATACATGCACCTTGTAAAACATAGAAAATGACTAGCAAAGGCTAAAGCTATTTGCCAAGATGCTCATCAAATAAATTGAAAGTTGGTACTGATCTTTGGAGCTAGAATCAATCAGATGATCAAGTATGATGCTCAAACTATTCAATGAAAAATATTAGATGTACTCCTAGGTGTTCAACCTAAGAAGGCAAATCCAAGGTTGTAAATAACAAACACATGAATTCTTGGATGCGACCATGAATAGGTATTACTCTTTAGTACATAAATGTCTGAGTCATGACTATTCTCAAAAATATTAGCTACGCCATATCATAAATGGGTACAAAATAGAAATGAGAAGCACCCTTAGGGTCTATGTTTAAGAAAGACTTTCAGAGCTAAGAGTCCATTAGATCCAATGGCCCATCGAGTAGGTGGCCAAATAAGAAGTTGAGTTACAAAAGAAAGAAAGTACAAAGGAGTACAACTGAGATCCTTCCATTCACAAAAGGGAGGTCTAATTCTATGAAAATGACGAGGAGGTACCACTTAATGAGATGGTGCAATGAAAGACCTTGCTAATTTAAAAATCTATATCTAAAATTTTGGCCAAGTTGGACAAAATGTGGGACTCTTTAAATGAAAAGTTCCAAACTCCTCTTAGAAGTGCTGAGTAATCCAAAGAGCAAAGTGGTGATCATGATTGTAGGAGAAAGAAAGAAGCTGAACATGCCCACCAAAGGGGTAGCAACAAGGTTGCTACAGTTGAGGAGGTTGAGGATTCTGAATCAAATGATGAGGGGTATGACATGTGCCAGTATGAACATCCTATGGGATGTTACCCTATTGTGTCACACTTGTAGGAATCTAGGATGTATGCTTTGAATCCTTGTCTAACAAGATGACAACCACCCAAGAGGTTGCCTTATCCTCAAGGCAAGTATAGGTAATTCCACCAACAAAGTTACTATCGAAGTGGAGTGCCCCCTCAATTTTATGAGTAGTATCAATAATGGTAGCACACATAGTCATGGGAGATGCCACCACTGAGGCAACAATACCCTTACTGGCAACCTAATCCATATGGATATTATGTTTAGTAAGCAATTTCTCCATGTGACTTTTCTAATTACACATCTTTCCAACATCACTACTACCCTCTTGAATATTCCATAGTACAATATCCAAGAGGTGAGTCCCCACTTCCATTCTATCCTTCTCATCCTTTTGCATCCATTCATCCACCTTTAACCCAATTTCCACCAACTCCATCCATGTATGCTGAAATCCTAGCGTAGACATAGCAAAGAAATGCCACCAAGGCTATAAATTTACAGTCAACTCCTCAATCGAGTAGTTCAAATAACCGATGTTGAAAATAACCCTTCTTCCAAACCAAAAATCTTGTTAAGCCCTCACTAACACCTACGATTGTTGACCACGCTTCTCTCACATTCTCTGCAACATATTTGAGATCCCTTCAAACCAAACATCTTCCAAGATGCACACAATAATGTTGATCCATGTGGTCATGGATTGGATTAAGGCTTCCCAGCTTCCTAGCAAAAGATATGATCCTGGGAATCCCGTAATCTACTTATAAATTTTGAGGAATTAACCTTACAAGGCTCTTCTGGACTCAAGTTCTAGTGTAAATTTGACTTCCCAAGAGATGTACAAAGCTTGGAACCTCCTTCACTTAAGAAGAGCAATATTCATCTTGAGTTAGAAAATCAATCAATCATTGTTTTCTTGGGACTGGCAAAGAACATTGTGGCCACCATTTATGGGTAGTCCTATCTCACTAATTTCCTGGTAATTCACATGGACAACTGCAAAGGGGACTTTTTTATCATCATGGGAAGGGCTTGGCTGAGCACCATTAATGCAAGGCTAGGAATGAGAGACCTCTCCTTGTAGATTTCCAAGGAGAATAAATTTAGAAGAATTGATAAGAACCAGATTTCATGCATCATGTATAGTGAGACATGGTGCAACTGTGTGTAGAATCTATGGTCTATTAAAAGCACAACGCAGTAGTAATGGAATATGGGGATCTTTGAATCATAAACATAACCTTGGCATGTTTGGTAGCTTGAATACTTAGCGTCTATGGATTCAAATCATTTTAAATTAAAAATCATGTTTGATTTTATGGAAGTAAATCCATGGATTTAACCGTAAATCCGTAACCCGCCATATGCACGTTTTCCCTGGATTTTCTGATATTTGTCAGAGTGTACGCTTCTCTAGACCGAATATCTTTATGAATTAGACGTGAATTTCAGAACCGGCTGGCAAATTCAGGATTCCATAGATGAATGAGGTTCCAAGTTATGCAGATTCAGGATTCATATTCGTTAGATGGTTAAGGTTCAAAGTCAAGTACCTCAAAAGGCCATTACATCACGGTGACTACAAAATTGTTACCAGTTAAGCTTCTCTCAACATTAAGACCTCAAATTTTGTAAAAGAAAAACTGTTTTGTCATCTACATCCAAAACGTAAAACTTGAGGTTCACTTTCAATGCAGTAATGTTTGAACTTTTAGCTTAGAATTTTTTCAATTCCTGCTACAGCAAATGCGACGACCGACTGCAGCAAATTTCGGCACTGCCAAACAAAACAACAACTGAAATATTTGACGGTCGGCGCTGACACCAAGCAGAACTCGAGGGCCTCGGGGCACAGGTGGTGATTAACCGCAGGTGACAGAAAATCCAAGTGATAAAGCACGGGCAGGCCATGATTCCAAGCTCCAACACAACAGTTGGATGTCATGATGTCATGGAAGAGGAGGAGGGAGAGCAAGGTGGTGAGAGTGGATGTCATGATGGGGAGTTTGTTTTTCTTCTTGACATTGGCAGCGTTGCGGGGAATGAGGCATCTTAGTCAGTTGTCCCTGGTGTGCTCGTGGTGTGTGGTGGGCTTTTTCTGCTGTAGCATGCTGTGGTAGGCTCCCCAAGCTGCGGCTGCGATGGCGGCAGCCATGATTCCAAGCTCCAACACAACAGTGTCCAGTTGCTTTACAATTTGCATCACCAGACGTACAGACTGTTGTAGGTTTCGCTACGGTGGTGGTGTTTAAATTGGTGCCAAGTTCGAAACAGTGCATGTGTGCCTCTGAGTAAATGTGTCGTTGTGTGGATGGTGCATGCAGAGACAAATCTGGCTGCCATGTATTCTTGTTGTCTTTGCTTTGCCATGATATATCGTACCATACACACAGCACTCCATGTGAAAAGGCATATGCTCATTTGTAAAGCCACTCATTTATTGCTACAATTCTGATATTAAATTAGTATATTTTAGATGAGATATTTTTAAAAAGTGTCTTACAGGATTTAGGCATGGATAAAGAACATTAATAATGAATCTATGAAAAAGATAACTACATTATCATTATTATAAAAAAGCTATATGAAAAAAATGGCAAACCACAAAAGATCTAGCTCTTCGTATTGATAAATGGTAGAAAAAGAAAATTTCATATAGCTGATGCCACCTTTGTTGGGATAAGGCTATGATGATAACAATAAAATGTTAGCTTAATGCTACGGGTCTTGGCTTAGTAACCCCAAGTCACAGGTTTGAATCTACTAGATAGTAATGAGTTATAAACTTCTATAAAATGAAATGATCATTAATTTCGTAGGTAGTAAAATTTTGATAACATTTGAGTTGCCATGATAAGAATACCAATGATGTATTAGTAAAAAAATGGTATACTTAAAAAAGCTAAATTTATTTAAATTGAATTTATTATTGATGAGAAGTGGAGTAATCCAACACACAACCATACAAGATACAAGTGTTCACGCATAGCTTGATCATAATCTATGAACGCGGCAATGTGATTATGGTAATAATTGGTTGAGTTCATGATCGTTGTCTTCCCATGTGGAGTTAGTATAATCTATGCATATGATTTAGCTCTCAGTGAGGTATATGATATCTAATGTTTTGTTGGCCATGTCTCCTAGCTACAATGGTAAAGTGTGCAAATAATTCTAAAGAAAATAATAAAACAACCTACTCTAGCCTAGTGTGATGAGTATTCATTCCTGGCTTACCATACATGCGTTGGGCTTATGTAACTATTACAAAGATTACCAAGTGAGCTTACTACTGAGTGAATCAAGTGAAACCACTACTAGGTTACCAAACAATTACACTTAAATGCTCAAAACTAGTAATACTCATTCCACTTTACTAATGAATAAGGAAAGTAATGTACTTGGAAATGTAAATGATTAAGCTAAGAAAATAGTAAAAACTATGCTCAGTAAAATAATAAAGCTAAGTGGATGCTGCAATGATGAAAAGCAATCTTGATCTTTATTTCCATCATGCACTATGCATAAGTACACTTCACTTGAATAAAGATTCAAGACAATTGCTCAACACCACACTATGGGCATACACTCTATCATTAAGCTACGAAATTAAATTGTAAGAGATTTGATAAGGGTTGACTCAATTATTTCTAGACTATGCACCTAATTGTCATATTCATAAAGAAGCATGTGTGACACGATATTGAATATTCAATGTTGTAGCATGGGCTCTAATATTAGATATGCAATATTGTGGCTTCAATATCTCATACTTGATATCATAGCCATTACAAAATTCATCTTATCAATTATATTAATAGTTTTTGAAATTTTTAAAATGCTAATGCTATTATTTTGGTGTAATTGTTCAATAAAGTAAGGAAAATACAATACCATGCTACTAAATAGAGTGCTAAAACATTTTTAAGGATTTAACTTCACAAAAACTAGAATTAAATTGTAAAAGGAACTTCCAACTAAAAAATACAAACTAAAATAAAAAAATATGATACCAAACTGAAAATATGATTTATAATAGTTCCTTTAAAAAATGGTTTTTTTCTTTTAAATCTTGTTTACAAGTTGATTCAGTTCCAAAACTTTGCTCTCTTGTTTTTAAAAGAAGAATGGTTGCAAACAAACTGGAGTTAGTGTAAAAGCTCTACTTTCCTTTTCAAAACAAGAAACTGGATCTAGCTTTTCCTCCCAAACTGATGATCTCTTTATGAATTTTTCATGGAGGATCGACCTTTTCATGGTCCAACCACCATGTGAGGAGCAAACTTTGCTACCATTCCAAGTTCAAGAGAATTAAAGTATATCTGATGTCTTTATCAATTATCCATGTGGGGTCAAACTTTTCATAGTCTAGCTATTGTGTTAGCAGTTTCCATAGAAAAATAGATATAATTTTGGAGGTTGGTAGCTACACCATGTGACATAAACCATGGAAGATTTAGGAAAGCAAATCATCCTTGTACCCATCTTGTTAGCTACGTGTAACAATGCTACAACTATGGCCTTCCCTTTCCTACAAATTATCACAATTATTAATGTACTTTAGATTCCACCCTTAACTTGTAGTACAGCTTACCATGTCTTCAAGATAGCATGTACATAGTGGTGGTGTGTGGGGTAGAGGGTGGGGTAAGCTAAAAAGGAGTGTGTTGCAAGGAGGAGAACGGTCAACATTGGAAGTAAAATAGAGGTACATATCAAGATATATAAATTAACATTGTCTACTATGATCAAATGCATAACTTGGAGCTTCCAAATCAAGAGTCTCACCATTAGGCTAACACCTCATTATTCTACTTAAATCCTTATGCAACTGGTTACATTTTAAATACCTACATAATTGGTATTGTGATTGGTACAATTGGAAGCTCCATGAAAACTTAAAGTTTATGAGTTCAATTCTAATGGGTACTATAGTTTATGGGTTTGATTCCACCAATGACTTTCTTCTTTCTCCTTTTAGCTAGTTTATTGATTAAAATTAATCATCTTTTCCATATTGCTCCTACTTTTTTTTTTTCTACATTGGTTTCTTCCTAGCTTGTTTTCTTGTCAATAGTCAAAATGGTTTAACCCTTTTTTGAGTGGCTAGCATTGAGTTATAAAGTTCTAATTATTTTTATAAAATCTTTGTATTGGTTATACATCGAGAGATACACATAGTCATCTAGTTTTGATTTTGACAATCCCATGTAAAAGATTAAAGTTTAATTTAAAATAAAGAAATTTACTTATTTAAGAACTATAATATTAAATTATATATTATTTTTCACAACACATAAAATCATTCATAGAAGAGAAACATGATCCTAATCATCCTAGCATTGTTTCAAAAACCTAGAGTTGGCTAAAGGTTCTAAGAGGATCAACAATAGAGTGAAATTTGATCATCTTTTCAAGTGGTTGCACCCTAGCTCAAACGTAGGTCATAAGAAAACAAACATGATTATTTATTAAAAGAATTCCATAGCACATTGAGTAAATAAAGGTGATGATGATGGAATATTCTTTTATAAAGTAATCAAGCAAGTTATAAAATCATATTTCCTTCGACAACTACAAGGAATATCAATATAGAAGGGGGTAATGGAACCAAAACAATGACTATAAGTATGCCCTATGACATATATTCAATATGATACTTTATAAAATTTATAAAGAAATATAATACCTTTTTTTAAATAAGATAATGAGCTAACCATTTGAACTGCCTATTATTGGCAAAATATTAATATAGTAAATGTGCACATGAATATTAATATAGCATAAATAGAATAATTTTTAATATTTGATACTTAAAATTTAACAATAAGGTGTTAGCCTAGTGAGACGTAAAATTTCTAAGTCATGGGGTTGATTCTAGTGGGCAATACTAAGTTATAACAAAATTTTAGATTACATTAAAATTATGAACTTGTACATTAAGGCCATCAAACTTTGCTACCTTTAAGCTAGAGCTTAATTTAAGACATTATGCAATATCTAGTGCTTTAGCATTGATAAGTAAAATTGAATATGTTACTTCTACCTTGTATGTTGGCATTAAATAAAATTTTATCTTGTAAATGTTAACAAAATTTAAATTGAAATTTTAGTATGTTAGTTTAGTGGTTAGACTCTTGTTTTGAAAGCTCTAAGTTATGGGTTTAGTTCTGGTAGGCAATGATAAGTTATAAAGATCTAATTGGACTATATTATAATTATTGTTGGGTTTTAACACCCTAAAATTGAAATTTTATTATGTTTGTAGACCCTTTAGATCTATTCAAGAGTAAAAATGCATATGCTATGAGTTTTGAAAACATCATTAAGAAAATTACCAAGTGTTCTTAGTAACATTTGGAACAAATCAACCAAATTTGCAAATGGAATATCCTAGTTATGTAAATGTAGGATATTATAAAAAAAATATAGTACTTATCATCAATGCTATTTGTAGTACATAATTAGCATATTAATTCTACATTTACAATGTTATGAACATTAAAATGTATTGTAGAAAATAACATAATATTGGAAATAGATAGATTCCTTTTTTTTTTTGGGTAATGAATTTTAAGTGAAGAGATAGAAATAATTTGGTATCATGCTTCTTGAAGCAGAGATGATGTCATTAGAAGTTAAGGCTATTTGTTAAGTTATAGCTCACACTCATAATCTTTTTCATCCTCATTGGATGAATACTCTAAAAAAGTGATGATGGAAACCCATGAAAAGGAATAGCTTCATGAAGGAGGTTTATGGCTTAATAAATGAAATATTCAAGAGTACATTTTTTATTTTGATCTTAAGAAAATTCAAAGATTGTTAAAAATAAGTAAAATTTTAAAAAATTTAGGAAAATGTATAAAGGAAAACACATTTTTATTTGAAAAGTATGAAGGGACGCCTTAATTCAATGGCAAACTAGTTATTGACCATTATTCTTCATCATTTATAGTACAAAATTAGTAGAGCATGAATAGGATCTCGTTATATAAAAGTTGAAATAGGTAGATGGCTCAAAATTTATTTTGAAGAATGAATATATCATATAAAAAGCATTAAAGATGAATATAATATTTTTTTTCTAATATTCTATGTTTGAGCCCATTAAACATAGATGGGATGGGATACTGTAGTTGCAAATTTGGTTGATTTGTTCTAAATGTTACCAAGAACACTTAGTACTTTATTTAATGATATTTTTAAAACTCGTTGCATGTATATTTTGGTATCTAATAGATCTTGACTGTTTCCAAACAATGACGTATTGACATAGTGGTAAAAATCTTAGCCAAGTAACTTGAGGTCATAGGTTTGATTCTACTAGGCAATATTGAGTTATATATTTTGAAAAAGAGAATTTGTAAAATAAATTCTAAAATTGGTCAGGTAGATCCAAGGAGTCACCACAAGTTAAAATTTTAGCTTTAGTAATTAATTAATTTAGATTTTATTTTCTTCTACTTGCTAGCTTCTTAATTTTTGGTATTGTCGTAGTTATGTGAAATATGAATTTGATCTTTCCATACTTGAATGGTGTAAGTATAGGCTAAAATGAATTTTCAAATTTATTAGCCTTGGAAAATAGCTAAGTTGGTTAGAAGTCATATTTCATTTTTGGGCTTATCAAATTCTTGCAAACAATCAAGAATGTTATTATTTAGCCTTGTTTAAGATAGAATAATTTCTGGTTCACAAATTGTGAATTTTGTAAACTAGCTTAGTTATACATTTAATATATATACCTATAATGTGGCTAAGAGAATCTTGCACAAATGCAATTTGAGTTTAGTTCATCTATTATATATTTTTTTCCTTTTTTGGAAAAAATCGAGCAAATTTTTAATCCCAAAAAAGAAGGCTATACACCAGTACAGTGCAAGCCAGAGCTACTAACCCCACACCGACCCTTAAATAGTGATTTGGACCAAGTTGGACATGTCCCAACTATCCCCCCCCCCCCCCCCCCCCCCCCCCCATGTCAAGGGCTTTTAGGGGGTTTTTGGTTAGAGCCCCAACTCTCCTCGGGGGTTTGAAGGCCTGGGAACGACTCTCTCGAGTTAGCAACTAGGTGACGTCGATTTTCTTCAATTATCTGGGCAATGCCTATCATGTGGTCTCTGATAACATTCTCAATCCATTATAGCATCTGGTTGTATGATTATGGGGGTAGTGACGATTTCTTAGGGTGTGGTCTTGCAGGATCCCGTGGTGGCCCCTGATCATTAGACGGCTTCCNCCCCCCCTCCCCTCATGTTTTCTTTGGGTCCAACATCTACAGTCGATGAATCCCTTCATGGGGCCTAGTCTAGCCCACCCCACACATAGTCATCATCCTCAAAGTCCTAGGGGGTGTTGTTGTAGTCCTATCTGAGACCACAGTATCCCCTACTGGAAGGCCATGTTGGCCCACCCCCCAACATTGACACACCTGCATAGGTTGAGGCAGCAATCGGAATAGCGGGATCGGGATGCCATATTGCCAAAGGGCATGGATTACTCCCAGATGCCTACCAGGGCATCACCATTGTAAAGACTCCTAAAGGAAGTGGGGGTGGTTGATCGGAGTCTCAGTGTGCATGTGCTTGAGGAACATGAAGTGTACGCTATTGAGTTTGTGATGTGAGCCTGACTAAATGAAGTATCTCTCCACCAGTGCCACCGTGGTGCACCAAGTAGGCGAGAGGGCCATCCCCCAGATGTGGCCATTGGCTGTTTGGGGGATGGAACCCCGAAAGAAATTGGCCGCACCAGCCTGGGACCATGCCACTGGGGGAATCCAATCCCCCATTGTGGGGGCACCAATCGCCGTGGCCAAGGCATCCATGGTCACCAGGATTTGACATCTACAGAACACTGTAACCTCCCCATTCCAATTCACATAGAACAACTAGATGTCCAACTCTGGGTCCACCGCGATGCGTTGTAACACGCTGGTCCATCCCATCCGCGTAACCAACTACCAATGCTTAGGTTGATTTTGAATGTCAGTAGCGGGCGATTGGAGATATGCACGTGTACCCATAACTTCAGTAATTTTGCCCCAGAGTCTATGGAACTAGTGAGCCAGTGCGTTAGGTGGGGGAATATCTATCCCTTTAAAAATCCTATCATTTCTGGCATGCCAGAGGGTCCACAACGCGGCTAGCATCTGCGAATTTTCTGAGTAGTCTAGCGGGGGGAGGCCAGCTGTACGCCATAAGTGTCTAGCTAGATGGAATTCATGTAGAAAGTGGTGGAGAATCTATGTGCATTGATTGCACATCAAGAAGATGGTATCAATGTGCATGCCAAGTGCCTGCAGCTGCATGCGTACAAGGAGTGCTTGGTTCAGGACTAGCCACTCGAAGGCCTTAATTTTTTCTAGCAGGTGGCCTTTCCATAGATACATCCATCGAGGGTTTGCCAAGAATTGACATTTGAGTAGCTCTTGAGGCTGTAAGGCAATCTCATTTTCATGTGTGAGCATGTCAATGTGCACATAGAGTTGGCACCACACTAGGGAGTCTGACCCTGTAGCCACCCACAAACGATATTTCCTCAACAGGATTTGCACCCACTTGGGGGGGGGGGGGTCATCCGACGGTGAGGAGATTCAGCGAATAAGCTGTTGCCTGCCCAATGTGGCTTCCACTGTAAATGGTAGAATGTCAACACCCCTTGCCAGGTGAGGGCGAGCAGTCTTTTCCCAGGACACTAGATGCATTTTGTGTCCAACCTTTCCCACTAACCATACAAAATCCTAAATTATCACATCAATGTTCTAAATGACATGGAACGGTGGAATGGCCATGGAGGCAACAAATCTCAACATGGCAGCTAGCACTGTCGACACCAACACAATCTTCCCTTTTCAAGATAGAAACCTATTCGCCCAGTGTGCCATGCGCTTATGGAGTTTCATTATGAGTGCCTACCAAGTGTGTTGTTTGTGCCAGTTGTGCATGGGTATGCCCAAGTACATGTCCTCCATGTCCCCTGGTAGAATCCCCAAGATCTGGATGACCATGGTGCAGACACTGGGGTGGGTATGTGTGAGGTATAGCATGGACTTACCTGGGTTTAGGGTCAACCCCACTTCCCTCTTCATCCTATCTAGTGCCCTCAGGAGTGCCCGAGCCTATGACACGGTGGCATAGGTGAAGATCATCGTATCATCTATGTAATGGGTGGTTAAGCATCGAATTCCATGGATGTCTAGCCATTGAATGCCTTCCTCAGTGTAGTAGGTTTGCATAAGGTCCATCACTAGGAGGAAGAGGAGCGAGGAGAGGGGATCACCTTGTCGAAGTTCGCAGCCCATCCCTTAGAACCCCCAAAGGTGGCCATCAATGTCCAGTGAGTACCGTCCTCCCTTTTGAACCTGGAGGCACAAATCCATGAGCAGTTTTTTAAACTTTTTTTCCTATAGCACCATCCTAAGGGCAGCCCAGGTTATGGAGTCATAAGCTTTAGTGATGTCTAATTTGATGCATAGCATGGGGAATCTAGCAATTTTGAGGGAGTGTTGGATTTCATGTAGGAGTAACACCTGATCCTAGATATGACGAACTTTGACAAACCCAGCCTGGTTCTATCCAATCAAATGTGGCATGCATCAACCTGGCAACCACCATCCATGAGAAGAGTCATAGGAGGGAGTTACAGACACCAATGGGATGGAAATTCCCAAGGGATGTGGGGTTAGCTATCTTCGGGAGTAGGACCACACAGGAGTAGTTGATTTCCTTGCGAACATGTTGCCATGTGAGCATATGGTTAAAGGCATCCAGTAGATTAGGCCTAAGCAAGTCTTCGAACTCAGAAAAAAATTTGATGGGCCACCAATCTGACCCCAGGGCTTTATCCGCTGGCATGGCTTGCAGAGCGGTATGGAGTTTAGCACAGGAGAAGGGTTGCATGAGGCGTTGGTTGTTATATGGGGTGAGGATCTATGGGATAGGGACTAAGATGGGATCCGTGCATTGCCAATTCCAAACCTGTTGCCAGTAGTGTAACAGGTTGTCTAGGCCAAACGATGAGTGGGGCTATTAACCATGACCTAGGCAGTGAAGCGGGCATTACAATTGATGGTGAGTTCCCTGATGTGCCTTAGCCACGACAAAGAAGAATTTCATATGTTTTTTGTTGGCCTTGAGCCATTGTATCCGAGCCCTTTGACACTAGTATTCCTCCTCTTCATGATCTAAGGTCTATAGCTCCACTAAGAGGGTGAGTTCCTCTTGGGCTAGATTAGCTTCATGCTCTTGTTGGTTCTAGATATCCTACAGGTGTGATTGCAATTGTGTCTGATACGCTTTGAAGCTGTACTTGTCCTCCATGGCAAGGGCCTTGATTTGGCGTTTGAGGGCCCTGAGTCCATGCTTGAGGAAGTCACGTGGTCTCTGCATATCATTATCCCCTTGCTAGATAGAAAGTACAAGCTCGCTCAACCATGGCTTAGTTAGCCAAGTTTGTTCGAATCTAAATGGCCATGGGGCCCTGGAGACATATCTCCAGGTGATAGATGATGGGTCAGTGATCGAAGGCCACGCAGTCCTACCCATAAGCATGGACTTCCCAATCCAACAATAGTGCAGTGCTAACCCATACCCTGTCAATGTGGGACTGCACCCTGGTCGTGCCCTACCATCTCTTGCTCAAGGTGTACCTACAGTCTTCAATCTCCAAGTCTGTGAGGCCAATGCACTGCAACAAGGCCAAGCATTCAAATGTTCCCTAGGGCTTTGAAGTGGAACCCCTAGTCTTCTCCCAGCTATATAGCCATTGGTTAAAGTCCCCTATGAGGAGCCAGTGGGAGCCTTAGGGGATCAGCCCCGCTACTCGGGATAATTCCCTTATGCAGTCCTGCCACACCTAGGCCCTGTAAACGTTTGTGATCTAGATGTCTGATCCTGGCAGGTGCATCGTAATGCACTAGTTAGATGCATCGAGTAGGGATGAGGTCGCCCTGGTAAGGACATCGAGTCCTCCAGCTCGTCCCCGACTAGGCACAAGGTGACTACACCATCCCTCCCACTGTAATGCCTAAGTTTCTATCTACCATAATTTTTTCTCTTGGAGACACACCACATTGCACCCCTCGGTGCACACCATTCATTTCAAGGTATGTTCCTTATATGGGGTACCCTGTCCTCGACAATTCCAAGATAGAACCTTCATGGAGAAATAGACAAACATTTATTGTAAACCTCTTGAAGTGTAGATTGCACTCCTAAGTTAATATATAATTGTATGGCCGTGTGCCGAGTGTGGGCGCTGTTAGGGCATCCAACCTTGGGCAACGGTTGGGTGACCTCCATCCCCTTCTCTCGTAGCACCACCTTGGCTACCTTCACGGAGTTTGGGCCACTTCGAACCCCTACTAGTCGTTATCAAGTTGGTCAGCAGTGGCAGTGTCTACCCCCCCTCTCCCATAACGTGCCTATACCCCCTGTCTTAGGGGTGTGGGGCGATCCAGTGTAGCTTGTTCGGGCACTCGCACTAGTCAAGGCACTACAAGGAGCCTTACCCATCTTTCCTAGTCGATCATCTTCACCAGTAACCATAGGTCCTCCTCCTCAAGAGGCCACTGATGTCCTCCCCCCCCCCCCCCCCCCCCCCCCCCCCACTGGCCCACCATGGCCAAGGTTAGCCACTTTGTTGTTGCCCAAGGCCAAACCAGGACCAGAGGCAACCCCCACCTTACCCTGTGCAACCCCTGTGGGTGCCAAAAAACCCTTTTTCACCACCCGTCCCTTTTTTCCAATAAGCTACCATCCCCCTTCATTGAGCTTGGGGGTGGGATGATCCTGTTTCGCATGCTCAACACCATTAGAGATGTCCATAGGCGAGGTTGGGGCCTCCGTCAATACATTTTCGAATTGCACGTGGATCCTCTCATCTCCGAGGTCAGTGTCCAGCATGAGTTCATCAACATGGTTCGTGGAGCGTAGGGACCACCATACACAAAACTGCACAAAATCCAAATGATCCATCCCCTTGTTGAACAGGTCAAATTTAATAAACTCACCAAAGAGCATGGCTAGTGATTGCAAGAAATCCGTTGACCAGTATTCTAGAGGGAGACCATGCAACCGAACCCAAATTGGCACCCGTTCAAAAAGATCCTTATCGTGGTGCATCCTCAGGCACTAGGGTGCCAACGCCAAACCCTGTGCCCCATAAAACCAGAGTCCTTCCACTAGGATGCATTCCCTGTCTGTTGCTAAGGCGAAGCAAAACAGGAGATGGTCGTTAGCCAGGCTTTTGACCGTCACCGTATCCAGCCCCCAAACCAACCGGACCCATCTCCAAATCAAGTCCATCCGTGGCCTCGCTCTCTCCAAGATGAACTTTCTAGGCAAGTTGCACTCCAACCATTCTAGTGTGCCCGCAGTCGAGTGACCAACCTTTAGCTGCAACACTGTACCCTCCCACAAGCAAGCTATAAACTCCCCCATACCTTTGAGTGTGGCCTACAAGTTCTCCAGCTTGACCACCCTCATGTCGCTCGTAGCTCATCCCTTGTCGTTCTATGCACCCACGTCTGCTCAAGCCTTCGCGTTAACCTGGGTCTCCATGTCCACTTGTGCCGCCATGTCCGCGTGTGTCACCATGTTTGCCTGTGCCGTCGTGTTTGCCTGGGTCACCATGTCTGTCTATGCCCACTCGGTGCCCTCTATCAACGGCTTCATTTTCAAATCCCCTTATGAGTCGCTCAATTCATCTATTATATTAAAAATTATCCAAGTTGCAATTTTACTAAATTCACTCAGTTGATCTATTATATTAAAAATTATCCAAGTTGCAATTTTACTAAATTCTATGTATTGTCATATCGCTATGATTGCATGATAAGAAAGATAACTAATTCCAGGTTTCCTAGTAAATGTTGCAATGCAAAATATTTTGAATTTTCACAAATTGTTTCCATACATATTCCTGTGACTTTCAAATTTTATCCCTTGTATATTGAATTAACTACTTCCAAGTTTGGTGCTAAATCTTGTGTTGCAAACTATTTTGATTTTTTTTGGATTTTTTTTCCATACATACTACTTTGGAACTGTGAAATTTTATTCCTTGTGCATTCCAATAAAAGGAAATAAACATATAAGCCATAAATTGTTTGGAAAAAATATGTTAATATTATGGATAGCGTTAAAGATAAGCTCTCTGTGTAGCTTGATGTGCTAACTATTATTTAGTGTTACCTATAACATATCTTGACACATATAGACAAAATATTATTTAGCTAGATTAGTAGTTGGCATCTTGTCCAAAATCTCAGCCAAAACAAAATTACTTATACATCCAACCTTTAAATAATCTTGTTGAAAATAAATTGTGTAAATGGCATGTAATGTAACCACTGCTAAGTCTGATGATATATTTACTTTAATTTTAAAATTCAAAGAAAAAGAAAATATTAAAATTCAAAACATGCCGCTAAAATGTGCCCTTTCCAGAAAATTGTGGGGAGGAGCACGGTATTGCCCAGCTAGTGGGCAAAGTTATTTAAGTTGTTAATATCTTCAATGAAATTCCTCCTTTTCTTTCCAAAAGCTTTAAAATGTAGGTAACAGTGGACTCGCAAGCTGAATGAAATCTCCATTCTCCCTTAACAATTATCATAAACCTTTAAAAAAGAGCCATAATATGATCCATAAACACTTAAAAAACTCAGAGGGATAATTTTATATATATATTAGGACTTTGCTACAAGGTAACACCTAGCACAAGCAAAGTTCATGCGATATGAATCACATTACCATAAAATATATCAAACTGCCAACAAGCGTAGTAACCTACCAACACAATCAACATACATACCAAAAATCTAAAAATATTGGGTGTTATATCCTGCCCTTTAAGAATCTTACTGCAGAAGAAATTTTAGGATGAGAAGTGGGAAGAACTAACCGGGCACCGACATGATACCCTCGCCTGTCACAAAGCTGAAATCCATGCTGACAATGACGTGTACCAAACCCACCACATAATATGTGTTGTGTGAAATATTGTTTTCTTGTCGCTGCCGGTGTTGCTGTCTTTCTCGTCTCTGGCGCGGCCGTGGTCCTTGGTCGGCTTTTTCTGCAGGAGCACCACGTGGTAGGCAGCCACTAGTCTGAACGGGACGGCAACGCCGATGTCCATCGTTGTTCTTATAATAATTTGCGTCTCTACCATGACCACGACCACGACCACGACCCAGTGTTTGTGCCTGTGGCACATACAGAGTTCATCGACTCTCCTCCAGGGCTGGAAATTGACGCTCATTAACGCCCTTGTGTTTGTGTTTGGAGAACGTAAAATAAGTTGAGAATCTTTTAACACGTGTGTCCATAAACAGATCCTTTTGAAGGGTACCTGTCGTTTAAAACGCATGACAGTTTACAAAATGTAATATAGAGTTCGTTTCAGTGTTGGTTGCAGAATTGGCTTTGTTAATGCAATTAATTATTCTTAAATTAAGATGTTTTCTATTTTGATGTTATGTTATAAAATTACATTCCAAACACAATTATTAAAAAGGATATCCCTAATGTTAACTTGAAACTAGTTTGCTTTCACCTTATTGAAGTTCTCAAATTTTCATCTCATCTTCCTTTGAACTATCAATGTAGCATTGGGTTTGCGATTTACAAGTTCTACAATGACTATGTTAATATGATATACAACAAACCATAAACCAATCCACATCTATTATGTGGTAGATGCATGCTAAATGAGGGTATGCATGGCATATATACATGCCCATATGAAGTGCTCTGAAGTGCTCTAACGTGTACATGTGTGAAAAAAATTCTAAGTATATGTGACAATAGATACAAAATTTATAAAAGTACAAAATTGAAGACTCAACCTCATAATTATTACTACAATTGCCCACCACAATTCTACACAGGTTGGTTGACACATAAAATAATTTTTGTATTATTTAAACATGTATCTTTGGGTCCCACCTTGGCCTACCAATAGGCACCTCCTAATAGGCAAGGTTGGGACCTAGTGCAAGACATAAACATGATTAAGATGATCATGGAACGTACATGGATTAATTATATGAAATGACCCATAAATCGATGTGGATTGGTATATGGTTTTCCATGTTATATTACTATGTCTTAGAGAAAATACTTTATCTATGCTTGGATATCCCTCCAAGCTACCTTACATGGTACTAGAATTGGGATTCAAATCAATAAATTAGTTTACCTAAATATTTATGAAATCTTAAAATTGATTCACTTAAAATTGATTTATTATCATGGTGGTTGTTTAACCTTCTTTTAATGATACCCAATTATATGAAAAAGTTCATCTCTTCTTTCGGGAGACTTTCAGTCAAAATAACTTTAGTAATGGACTGCGTAGCTAAGTAAAATCAAGCTCTAAGATTTTTCCATTTTAGCTTTTAGCTAACGGTTTTCGACGCCAATGCTTAAGCATGGGCGGCGACTAATGCCAGAGCGATTTAAGTAATAATATAGAGGCAGCCAGGTAACGAGCACGGAGACAGGGCCGAAGGCCATCCACAGGACGAGGAACAGCCCAAAGCACCAAACCGTTGGCGGTTCACAGGAGCCGCTCCACGTATTTGGCAGTCACCATCATGACCGTGACGGGCAAGCGCACGTTGACAGAATCCAGAAATCGGACGGATTGGCAACTCATCATCACGGCTGCCCCCCGTGATGCCATGGCTGTTCCCAGGCGGGATTTCCGTTTCTAGGGATTTCCGGGCGGCCGCTGCTGACGTCGGCGCCGGAGACGTGGCTCCTCCAAAACACAGCGACGGCGATGGCGACGGCAGCGAACAAAATGATGGAGAACGAGCTGTCCAGCGTGGACATAACTATGGAGTTTCTCAGTGACTGTACAGTGACCATATGTTTGCTATTGGCCGTTATGAGCACCGCAATTTTACCAATTAACAAACATATTCAACGGTAGAAAACGTTCCATGGAATATTGGGAGGGGCATAATAACTAATGCAAAAGAATGTTACTGTCTTCCCAAATGTTTCCATACTGGTCTTCACTGGGCAGACCACCGTCGGACAAGTTTGATTCACCTTTATTGTCGTTCGTTATGGCATGGCATCAAAGTGTTTGGAATGCACTCTTTTTTGAGTACTGTAGTGTTTGTTTGCTTATGGGCCAGCCAACCCCACCAGCACACCAGCACATGGCCAATGACCATATGCAATCTCGGTGCTCTATTTTTACTTTCCCCTTTTCTAAAATTTGTTTGCTTATGGGCCAACCAACCCCACCCGTACATGGCCAATGGCCATATGCAATCTCATGGTGCTCTGTTTTTACTTTCCCCTTCATCATGACTAGTGCCAATTCCCCCTTGTTCAAAAGGTTTTAAATTACCATAGGAGAAGTGAGTTACTTAGCTGTGCCTAGTTTAGTTAAGTTGTATCTTCTTATAATGTGGTTGTCTTCAACATGGCCCTATGGCACTACTCACATGTCATGGTTGAACAAAAGTATTAGCAAAAGTGATTTGTTATAAATTTGGTTGAGGTTTGAGGCTTAATTTCATTTTTAAAAAGATTGGATTGAGTAACAAAAGGGTTTTATTTTATTGCTATCATTTTGGTTGTTGCAAAAATTATATGTTTAAGCAAATTATGGCTCATGGCTCTTGAGTAAGAAAATGGATTCAATGCCCTCCATACCTTCTCAAATTTTTAAACCGAGCAAACCTTTTTAAAATTTTTTCCTCCGTAATCTACGGAGGCCGGTCCAAGCTAAAGCTGAAATTATACAAAGGAATTTTATGCGGTAGAGCAGGCCGAAGTGGAAATGCTTTTTAAATTTACAAGGCTCATAAAATTAATTAGGAAAAACAAGACAAAATATATGGGAAGGTAGATATACTGTACAGCAACTAATACAGTAATAACGCAACTCAATGCAAATTATACTAATACAGCAATAATGCAATTCAATGCAAATTCGTTGTTTAATGCAAATTCGTTGTTTAATGTAAGGAAGTTCACCAAAGTCACAGCAGAGCATAGGAATATGACGTCCAAAATTCCTTGGGTCAAGGACTTTCCTATTTGCAATGAAGTGATGGCTAAACAAAAGTCATGTGAACGCAGAAAAGAGAAGGGAAAAGTTTTACTCTGCGTAACGCAAAAGATACTGTGCATAATGCGGAAGGTGCTACGGAATCTGAAATCTGAACCGAATTTGGAAAAGATTCAATTAATCAATGCAACACGGCATCGGATTGTGTTTTGGTCAAAACCCCTTCTGCAACACGTCAAAACCCCTTCTGCAACACGTCAAGGGTAACGGTATAGGCAGCGTAGAATGAATCATATGGTACATTATTTTCAAAATCTTGTATTAATCCCGTTGCCTGTGCAGTGGTAGGACCTACGGTTATAATTTTCAAAAATGTACCAACTTTGCACTTTGCAAGCCTTGGAAAATTAAAAGCCATTATCAAATAAATACTTAGGCCACATCTCCCTAGCATGCTTGAAAAATTTGGATAGTTTAACCAATCAGAGTATTTTCGAGTAACAGAGATTCATCACGCAATATTCGGCTGAAAATTTGGAAAGGTAAGCTGCAATAATAGATGTTGTCCTGTTAATAAAGCTCCGTCTTAAAGGCGTCGACTTGAATTTCAGTAATGTGTGAACGTATCGGGATTGGAGTGATTATTCCACCTCGTTTTTTTGACTAAGAGGATCATGGATGAGGATCATGGATGGTGTTGCAGACAGTTGAAATGGGTGAAAAGCTATGTATGAAAAGAATCTGATTCATGGAAGCAAAGAATCAAGGATTGGTGATTCTGAACATGTTTGGGCATGTGTGCTTCAAAAAAAAGTGGGGACTGGATTCTTTCGGGAACGTAATAGAGAAAATTTAAATATATTATGTTTTTTTAAAAAATTAAACCTCATATATCATTAAAAAAACATTGCAGAATATAGAACAAGAACAATGTAAATCCAAAATATTGTTAATGGTTAAAAATTGCACAGACAATTGCAATATCACCGTTAAACTGAAGCAAGAAAATTTTCAAAGGTATGGAGGCATCAAATCCATTTTCTTACTCAAGAGCCATAATCTAGCCAAACATATAATTTCCGCAACAAACCAAAATGATAGCAATAAAATGAAACCCTTTTGTTACTCAATCCAATCTTTTAAAGAATGAAATTAAGCCTCAATCCTTAACAAAAACCTGTGAGTAGCATGGTAGGGCCATGTTGAAGATGATCCCATTATAAGAAGACATAACTTAACTAAGCTAGGCACAGCTCTGTAACTCATCTCACCTAGGTAATCCAAAACCTTGGGGAAAGGGGAAAGTAAAAACAGAGTGCCATGAGTTTGCATATGGCCATTGGCCTATGTGCTGCTGGGCTTTGTTGGCTCATAAGCAACCACATGTTAAAAAACAGTTGAACAAGCATCCATCCGTCATGTTCATGACTCATGACCCATGATGATGACCCTGTTTTGCTTTTTCTTTTTTCAGCAGAGATATGAGAAAAAAGAGCAAAAATCAGAAATGACCAATAAACATGCCTGAATGTGTGACTCATGGCGCAACCTTTGACGCCCCGTCCCAAACTTGATTTCCATAATACCCAAACGTGGCCCTTCCGCCTTCCGTTACCAAAGTAGCCCTTTCGTGATTTCCGTGTGTTTGTTTATTCATTCGTTCTCCCTTGTTTTTTGTGGTCTGTCATGCCGATGCCATGAATCTTGATTGCTTGTTGGCCACTTATCATTGAAATGAAGTTTCTGGTAAGATTCAGAATAGAAGATTTTAATGCACAATGCAGACATCTAGAACAAGGCAAGAATCAAAAAGATAGGAATTATACAGGGCAAGGCCAACATTTCAATATATATGCACAGATCCAGACAAAATTTAATTGGAAATTATGAAATACATGTTCATTGCGGATTTAATGTGCTTCTGTATGCACTCGCGAATTCAATGTGAACAGTTTGCCAAAATTTATTTGGAATCAGGAATCTCCAGCCCATAGCATCAAGGTGGAAAATATTATCGCTCCCAGTCTGGTAAGCATGGAATTGTTGCTTGGAAAGTGCATAAAAGCAAACGTATCCCATGCTTCACGACCATCAAATAATTGCTTAGAATCAGAATTACAGTGGTAGCAGTGTATACATGAGAGAGGCAACTTCGTTTCGGTATCCTTTTAATCATTGCACCAAGGAATATCTCTTCAGGATTTTCACTTGCATTGACTAGAACCGACCTTGTGTGATTCTATGCGTTCACTCTGTGTAAGTTAAATAAGTTTTATGATAAATTTAAGTCTTAGAAGCTGGGCTGTGTCTATGCCTCTGATTTTCATCGGGATGCTGTCAAAGATGTTGCCCTTACTCGGTATCAAAAGGACAAATGAAGAATATAATTACAAATGAAAAATATAATTATGAAACCGTATTCAACAAACTTTTGTATTGCTTATTGCCAAGATAATTTTGTTTAGTTATAGGTTAAAAGTTTCATTCAGATGCGCTTGTCATTCTGCATGTTTAGCCAAAAAAGTTTGTATGGACACTTTTTCCTTGCTTAAAAAACAGAATTTATATTTTTATATTTGGTTCTTGTTTTTTAATCCAAAGATGAGTGTCGTGATTACTTGCTCTATGCCACAGGGTGAAATATTTTCTATATTAAAAAAGAGATTGGTTATAATGCAAGATTTTGTTAAAAAATATTTACTTGCTGCATTAAAATGCAGAACTTCTTTGGAAATCATGCTCTGCAAAATAAATTTAAAATTGAACCCCAAAGTTCTTTAATAGCAAAATAACATTTTCCGACCCAGGAAAAATGAAAATTTTGGATTGTTTTTATAGTTTCTTGAAAAAAGTTTTTCCAAGGAGAGTGTTTTTGAGTAGCAGAGATTCATCACGCAATATTCGGATGAAAATTCGGAAAGGTAAGATACTACGATAATAGATGTTGTCCTTTTAATAAAATTGCATCCTAACAGATTGGGAACCGGAACAGGATTAAGCCTTTGCGGAATGTGTGAACGTATAAGATTGTAAAGGTAAGCTACAACAATAGACGTTGTCGTATTAATAAAGCTCCATCTTAAACGCGTCCTCTTGAATTTCATTAATGTTTCTTTAACACGTCCTCTTGAATTTCAGGAATGTGTCTTAAACACGTTGTCTTGAATTTCAGTAATGTGAATATATCAAGATTGAAAAGGTAAGCTACAATAATACATGTTGTCCTGTTAATAAAGCTACGTCTTAAACCCATCCTCTTGAATTTCAGGAATGTGTCTTAAACGCGTCCTCTTCAATTTCAGGAATGTGAATATATCAAGATTGAAGAGGTAAGCTACAATAATACACGTTGTCCTATTAATAAAGCTCCATCTTAAAGGCCTCCTTTTGAATTTCAGGAATGTGTGAAAGTATCTTGATTCTCGTTTTTTTTTACTGAAAATGGGTGTAAAGAAAGTTAGTACCATTTGTCTACCAGTGATTATTTTAAAATTAAACTAGGTTGAAAGGTCAAGAAAGGTGGATTACAGTAAGACAACCAATTTTTGTTTGTACCAGTTATACAATGAACTTGCTGTAACATTTCGCTTCTGCTGCTACTACGCCGGCATCGCTTGATTTTATATGATACGCATGCGCTTGAGCAGATTTCCAGAACGTCATCGCATCCAAACGTCATCGCTGCTGCCCAAACGGCAGCTTCCTGCTGGAGCTATATATTTCATTATTTTGATGATGGTGCTTCTGTTTCACAGGGATCCCCTTGAAATCCATCTCTCCAATTCAGGTTGTTTTTTACCTTTGTTGTAACTCTTTCTTTTGTTTTGTAATGGCAGCACAATCTTCCGAGTCTATCCAGGCACACAAAAAGAAAAAGTCTCACAGCTTCAGAGGAGTGAGGTTGCGAAAATGGGGACGATGGGCACCAGAGATCAGAGCGCCAAAGTCCATAAAGAAAATCTGGTTAGGTTCATTCTCATGTAGAGCAGGCTGCCAGGGCTTATGATGCTGCAGTGTATTGTCTTAAAGGACCCAATTCTTATTTTAATTTTCCTGATTCTCCTCTGAACAATATTGAACCTGTTGTGATGACGCAATTCGTGCTTATGCAATGCAGTTGGGTTCAGTTAGGGATACTGTGAAAACTGCAGCTAGATCAGAAATAGATGGTCATATTATTTCTGTTGCAGAGCAAACACTTAACAACAACATTGGTGATGATCAGCTGACAGATCAGAGAGTTTTGGGTGATATTTTTTATGATACAATAGTTACTTTGAACGATTATTTCTCTCTCCAGATGAACTGCAAGTGGAGTTCAATAATATTGATATTTTCACGACTTATGGGATTTTAGTGAATTTTGCAATATTTAAACCCTTGTGCCTGTGTCAATTTTGAATGAAAAGATTTTGATCATTATGATATTGTAATAGCCTATGCTGCAATGAAGTTGAAATGCTGTCATGTAATGCAGAAGATTGAGAATGATGTCTTGGTTTAGCAGTAAGAGTTTGGCTTAGCAATCTATAATCATTTTTTAGAAATCTCATTTTTAGTTAATTGTTTCAATTTACCAAAGTCATATTTTCATTATCAAAATATGTAATTCATAAAAATATTTAATGTGTAGCTATTAAAGTCCTGCCTTTTCTTTTGTTAGTTGTTTCAATTTGCCAAACCCAAATTTTGGTGCTAGTTGTTTCAATTTGCCAAAGCCAAATTTTGGTACTACTATAACTTCAAAAATGGGATCTAATTGACAAATCAGGAGCCTTTTTTATAAATTGCATAGGGAAAAATCTAAATAAATTAGTGTAAGAATCAGATTAAAATCGTAAATACCAGAAAAATAGAGCAGTTATATCCATTAATATTGGTAGCTGCATTTTCTAATTTTTTTCATCTAAGATCTCAGTTAGAGTGGAAAATCAAATATAGAAATTTAAGTTTTTCCTTAGTATTAGTATCAGTAGTAGTAAACTTAAAAAATCAATAAATTATCATATTATAAATTAGATTAAATGTCCCATCCAATTTTGAATGGGCTTCAATTTTGCATTGGGATATATCCCGGATCTTGCAATTAATCACAGATTTCTCAAACTATGAATGCTACTATTCCAAAAATAAAAACTAAAAATATTCAAAATGGAGTGGGAATCTAATCAGATGTAGTGGGGGAAAAATAATTGCAAAAATAAAAATAAAAAATTCCAATTGGATGGAAAATTCAAAGGAGAGGCAATTAGAAAAGGAAAAAAAAATAAGAATTTCAATTTAAGGTATAGAAAAATAGATCTATTGCAAAAATAAAAATAAAAATATTGACTTGAAGTGAAAATACAAAGTAGTCAGAAACAAAA